>BQNB010108507.1:0-16390 GCA_026074375.1 Tanacetum coccineum
TGTGTTGCTTAAAAGATATTTGTCTTGCACTTGTATCTCTAACTTTGTTTTGTATCAAACAATTTTCGTAAGATCGATCCCTTGGTGCCCCGAACGAGGGGGAGCATACATCAAGGGGGAGTCTTAATATCGTAGATTTCTTTCTTCCTACAACTACTCGACAGTCATCCTTTTTGAATTCGACAAAAAAGGAGAAAAATGGAACAAAACTCTTTAATAATTTTGTAACTATTAATTATACAAAATGAGTTTATATTTTCTCATCATCAAAAAGGGGGAGATTGTTAATACAAATAATATCTAAAAACGTTATTTATATTTTTTGACCTCTCAACGTCTTGATAATAACAAAATGTAAAAACGTTTACGATAAAATTAAACATTTACAAATTATTAATCGTAAAATTCCATTTCTAAGATTAGTAATCACTTAAGGTATCAACAAACAAATCATTAAGCATGATTAGTGATCAAGAAAATATTTTTCTCTTATCCATTACATTTTTACAAAAGAATTTCACAAAATTAATTATACAAAATATTTTTTAATTAAAGGAAAAGTTTTATTAAAAACTTAAAATTTAAAATTCAATTTTTCCCCCCAAAATGGAAGGTTCCATACCAGATATAATCTTCCTCACAAAAAGACAAAAAATAAAGCGTAGTCTACTAGGCGGCCCCCAGATATATCCGGGACCGCTGGGACCGCCCCTAGTGACCGTTGGATTTTCCTGCCTATAAATACTGCTTCATTCCTTGTAGAAAATTAGACCTCTTTGAATGAAATTTTTAGATTATTTTCTCTCTCTAAAATCTTCTTTCTCTCTCTAAATCTCTTGATTACTAACATTCTTAGATCTTGTTTCAAGTGATCTAATCTCTTCTTCTCATCTCTTTCATCTCATTCAAGTGCAAGAGAAGAACATTCGTATTAGATAAGAAACGAATTGTTATTTAGAGATCTCTCATTTTTTCTTCTAAGTACCAAATCTCTATTGTAATTATATTTTGTATTTGTGTGATTCGGATTGTGTGTAAATCCGATAGAGTAGATCTAGTGATTGTGTATTTGTGTGATTCGGATTGTGTGTAAATCCGATAGAGTAGATCTAGTGATTGTGTATTTGTGTGATTCAGATTGTGAGTAAATCTGATAGAGTAGATCTAGTGATTGTGAAGTGGTAGATTGGTTCTAGCTAAGATTAGGACTCGACATTTAGCTTAGTGTCGGAAAATAACGTAAGCGACGTGTAAACGGTTTTCTCCGCCTGAAGGGAGCTTATTGACATAGTGAAATCTCGAGTGGGAAATTCGGGGAGTGGAGTAGGGCGAAGAAGAGCTTCGTAGCCGAACCGCTATAAATCTTGGTGTCTTGGTTTGATTGTTCCTTCCATCATCTCTTTATATTGTTGTGATTGTTATTTACTATTAGCCTAGATATTTACTTGGTTGATTCATATTGTTGGTTGGTTAAACATACTACTCGAATCTAAGTATTTTGAGAGCAAACTTTTAAAACGAAAATGAACCTGTAAACTATTCAAACACCCCCCCCCCTCTTCTAGTTTCCACATTCCCCCTATACAATTATTATCAAATTTTGAATCAAACCACAATTTTTATCTAGATGCACAAAATTAATCTACTATGTACAAAGCATATATGATAACCTCAGTAAACCATTTAAAAAATATGGCAGCATTATCACTTGGCTCACATCACCATAGCTGCACAACAAATCATCATACAACATTTATTGAGAGTTGCTACAACAAATGTGTCGTTTCGTCCTATCACTTTCTTCCAAGTCTTAAAGGGTATAGTAGATGTTTATAGGTGTGGCCAAATTGATAAATTCTACAAGTTTAAACAAGCTAAGCCGAGCTCAAGCATGACCGAGGCACGCTGTGGCTTGCTAAGCATGCTATGCTCGAGCTCGTGATATCATTTTGAGCTCGTTTTGGGATAAAAGTAATTTTTTTCATACCAAAACGTATACATATATGCATAGTATGGTATAGTATACATATATTTATTTGACTATTTCTAATACTTGTTTAGGCTATTTTAAACTCTTGAGACTAATCAACACATGGGTATGAAGCTCAAGCTCGTTTATTAGATAAGATCCACACTATAGACTCAAGCTCAATATCGGTTAAGCTCAGCATGTTTCGAGCTTCTACAAAGTCTTCTGAATAGCTCACAAGCAGCTAAAGTTGTTTACACCCTACTTGGTATATGTTTAATTTGTTGTAGTGAGCCAATTCTCTTATTAGTCACCTACATATTTTCCATGGCAAAATCATCTCGATCAAAACTCTTAAATAGTCAAACATGAAACAAAAATAAAGAGAGGATGAAAGCTTACGTGGAGAAAAAGAAGAGAGCATAATGGTGCTTTTAGTTGTAGAAAAGTTTTCCTAAAAATTCTTAAAGTCAAAATTCTTTTTAGTCTCTCTGTATACTCATCATCATCAAGAGCATAATCATCCTAAAAATGTATATAAGAAAAGTAGTTAAAATCATTATCACAAATCAAAATTAATCAATTCATAAAATACAACCGAAACTTATACTCACCACATCAGTAACTTTAAATTGGACCTTCTCATATCGCTCTATTGGTTCATTAAAAACGCCTTCACAACAAAACAAAGTAAATTTAAAATCTATCATATCAACAGTTGCATGTAGTTTAGAATGTCAAGTACCTACATTAGAAATCAATATGCAATGTTCATGAAGATCTATAAAATTATGCAAATAAAAAGCAAAAGCTAAATCAGTAAGAAAATTAGAAAACCCAAACCTTAATGTTTAATTGGATCCCAAGAATAAGCATAAAACCTTCAAATCGTATGTATGTTTCAATCTAAGGCTAGCAATACGTTGTTATCTTTTCTTGTGCAAATGTTATCTTAATATATTTGATATCATCGATTTTTGAAAAATTAAAAGATATCTAGTTTTTTTAGAAGGAGTAAATCTAAATATATTTTTGAAAAAATTAAAAAATATCAACATGGTTATTTTAGAAGATATTATTATTGTTTTTTTATAGTATAACACAAATAGTGTGTTGGCTCAATTTGTAAACCAAATTCAAACTTAACCATAGGTCATGAGTTCAAATCTTGTCATGAGCAATATTTTTAAAAAAAATCTGAAAGTAATGCAAAATATGTGCCATGTCATCGTTAAGGTGACATTCAGTCACTAAATCATATTTATACACTGATAGTTAGCCTCATATATATGTTACTAGTTACGTAACCCGCCCAACGCGCGGGTTTGTTTCATAAATCTTTTTTGAAGACAATATTTTTCGTTTAGTTGTAATGAATTTTGTGTTTGTGTTAACAAAAAATCTTAATTCCTCTTTTTGTTTCATTATATATAGTATGACATATAGTCGTCCGTGAACATCGTATTTATTAAAAGGAAACCAAACTTGATGTGTATGCCCAACGGATGGGTTCGGTTCATGCATGTTTTTTGAAGACAATATTTTGTTTGTGTTAACATAAAATCTTCATTCCTCTTTTTTGTTTCATTATTAATAGAGTTACATATTGTTGCCCGTGTTAGAATATCGTCTTTGTTAATAGCAAACCAATCTTTGATAGTGTTTGCTCAACGGACAATTTCGGTTCATAAATCTTTTTTGAAGACAATCTTTGACGTTTAGTTGTAATGTTTTTTGTGTTTGTATTAAGTTAAAATCATGTTTGACTTTTAGTAATTAGAACTCATCCTAGGAAGGGCAATCAATTGCATAAACAATATAACTATCGCAAAAGATATGGCAAGTCTAATTTAACATGTCTATAGTCCGACCTTTAAATTTAATAACACAAATGTTTAATTAACCATCTCCACCTCGTCGTGCTAGAAGCCGCAATCGTAGTTATAGCAGGAGCCGTAGCTACGGGTTAGTTTTACATTCTTGTCCCTCAATTATAACTGCTTAAATAAATACATTACACATTACAAATATTTGATATCCTATGGTTAAGATATAAATATCACTACTTTTTTTATATGGGGTACATCTTATGATTTCCACTACGCTGGATAGATACCAATAATATGTCGTGAATGCTAATGGTTAATATATTTTGAAGTATATCTTGATATATTTTTGAAGATTGTTTTTTAAATATATTATTATAGTTTTGGATAATAAAACACAAATGGTGGCTTGACTCAGTTGGTAAACTTAATTGGAACTTAACCCTAGGTCACAAGTTCGAACCTTGTCATGAACAATATTTTTTTTTTAAATCCAAAAATTAAAAAAAAAAATCCGTAAATTAAAAAAAATCCTAAAATTAAAAAAATCCAAAAAAATCCGAAAATTAAAAAAAATAAAATCCGAAAATTTTAAAAAAAAATCCAAAAATTTAAAAAAAATCCAAAAATTAAAGAAAATAATTATGGAGTATATCTTAATAATTATAGAATATATCTTAATATATTTTGAAGTATATGTTGATATATTTTTTAAGATTGTTTTTTTAAATATATTATTATAGTTTTGGATATTCTTTTAAAAAATATTTGATTTTTTTAAAAGATTGTCACAAGTTCGAACCTTGCCATGAACAATATTTTAAAAAAATCAAAAATTAAAAAAAATCCGTAAATTAAAAAAAATCCGAAAATTTAAAAAATTCAAATTTTTTAAAAATTCAAAAAATTAATGCAAAATGTGTGTCATGTCCTCGTTGAGGTGGCATTGAGGTGACATCCAGTAACTAATTTATATTTACACACTCATAGTTAGCCTCATATATATATATATATAAAAAATATATATATATAATAAATATATAAAATATATATATCTATATATATATAATAATAACAAATTATATAAATGGAAGCGTTTAGTTGTAGAAAAGTTTTTCTAAAAATTCTTAAATAGTCAAAGTTCTTTTTAGTCTCTCTGTATACTCATCATCATCAAGAGCATAATCATCCTAAAAATGTATATAAGAAAAGTAGTTAAAATCATTATCACAAATCAAAATTAATCAATTCATAAAATACAACCGAAACTTGTACTCACCACATCAGTAACTTTAAATTGGACCTTCTCATATCGCTCTATCGGTTCACTAAAAACGCCTTCACAACAAAACAAAGTAAATTTAAAATCTATCATATCAACAGTTGCATGTAGTTTAGAATGTCAAGTACCTATATTAGAAATCAATATGCAATGTTCATGAAGATCTATAAAATTATGCAAATAAAAAGCAAAAGCTAAATCAGTAAGAAAATTAGAAAACCCAAACCTTAATGTTTAATTGGATCCCAAGAATAAGCATAAAACCTTCAAATCGTATGTATGTTTCAATCTAAGGCTACCAATACGTTGTTATCTTTTCTTGTGCAAATGTTATCTTAATATATTTGATATCATCGATTTTTGAAAAATTAAAAGATATCTAGTTTTTTTAGACGGAGTATATCTAAATATATTTTTGAAAAAATTAAAAAATATCAACATGGTTATTTTAGAAGATATTATTATTGTTTTTTATAGTATAACACAAATAGTGTGTTGGCTCAGTTTGTAAACCAAATTCAAACTTAACCATACGTCATGAGTTCAAATCTTGTCATGAGCAATATTTAAAAAAAAATCTGAAAGTAATGCAAAATGTGTGCCATGTCATCGTTGATGTGACATTCAGTCACTAAATCATATTTATACACTCATAGTTAGCCTCATATATATATATAGGCTCCGGTTCCATTGAGAAGGTTTTTATTTTAAGAAGATTGAGAAATATACGTTTGAGCAAATTGATTCATATTTTTTGATTTGATTCACAAGTAAACATCATTTAATAGTGAATCAAATCTATAAATCACAAATTTGATTCACAAATCATTGTTAAAATAGAGTTATTGTAATGACTCCTTAAATTTGTATAGAAGATTCAGACTTGTACTTATATCGCAAAATCGTGAGTTTTTTTTAACATTGATTAGAATTTTTTTACACATTTTGGATTATAATCACATTAAAATGAGGTTTACGTTTGAAAAACTTGAATCAAAGTTAAAAATCTATCATTTTTGAAAACCTTCTCAATCTTCTCAAAATAAAAACCTTCTCAATCGATCCGGATTCTATTATATATATATTAGAGAGACTAAAAAGAATTTTGACTATTTAAGAATTTTTAGAAAAACTTTTCTACAACTAAACGCACCCTTATGCTCTCATCTTTTTCTCCACGTAAGCTTTCATCCTCTCTTTATTTTTGTTTCATGTTTGACTATTTAAGAATTTTGATCGAGATGATTTTGCCATGGAAAATATGTAGGTGACTAATAAGAGAATTGGCTCACTACAACAAACTAAACATATACCAAGTAGGGTGTAAACAACTTTAGCTGCTAGTGTGGATCTTATCTAATAAACGAGCTTGAGCTTCATACCCATGTGTTGATTAGTCTCAAGAGTTTAAAATAGCCTAAACGAGTATTAGAAATAGTCAAATAAATATACATATACTATACCATACTATGCATATAGGTATACGTTTTGGTATGAAATTTTTTTTACTTTTATCCCAAAACGAGCTCAAACTGATATCACAAGCTCGAGCATAGCATGCTTAGCAAGCCACAGCGTGCCTCGGTCGTGCTTGAGCTTGGCTTAGCTTGTTTAAACTTGTAGAATTTATCAATTTTGCCACACCTATAAACATCTACTATACCCTTTAAGACTTGGAAGAAAGTGATAGGACGAAACGACACATTTGTTGTAGCAACTCTCAATAAATGTTGTATGATGATTAGGGTTGGCAATAAAACCCGTACCCGATGGGGACCCGATCCCCAAACCCAAATTGACTGGGGAATCCCCGCGTTGACCGGGGATGGAGATGGGGACGGGGAATCCCCGAATTATGAAACCGGGGATGGGGCGGGGACGGGGATAACATAAATCCCCGACCCCGCACTTTTTAATGTGCAAATATATATATAAATTATTTGTATATTAATACTACATGTACATTTATACGTATAAATTAGTAAGTATTGACAAATATTATACTTGAAGTATATTTGTATGTATATGTCATATTTAATGAATCGACTATTTTTAAAATGTTAAGTACTAACTATATATTATTCAACTAATATTTTTTCTGAATACACGCATTTGATCCATTTTATTTATATAGTATATGCGATATTTTAGTATTTACGATGCTTTAAAGTTGAATGGTATTTTAATTAATCAAACTATGTACAACGTATGCATTCTAAGAAATTATGTAGGTCAATTATTTATATTTTCGTTTAGTTGTGTAATTTTATGCTTAATTTATAAGGGCGAAAATTCTCCGAATCCCCGTGGGGATCCCCGATCCCCATTGGGGATGGGGATGGAGATGTAAATCGATTCCACGATGGGGATTTGGACGGGGATCGAGATGAGGCTGAGAAACGGGGATGGGGATGGTAAGCACGATCCCCGAAATTCCCCGACCCATTGCCATCCCTAATGATGATTTGTTGTGCAGCTATGGTGATGTGAGCCAACTG
Source organism: Tanacetum coccineum (assembly GCA_026074375.1). Taxonomy (NCBI): domain Eukaryota; kingdom Viridiplantae; phylum Streptophyta; class Magnoliopsida; order Asterales; family Asteraceae; genus Tanacetum; species Tanacetum coccineum. The sequence continues at coordinate 7,576 of BQNB010108507.1, forward strand.
ATAATGCTGCCATATTTTTTAAATGGTTTACTGAGGTTATCATATATGCTTTGTACATAGTAGATTAATTTTGTGCATCTAGATAAAAATTGTGGTTTGATTCAAAATTTGATAATACTTATATAGGGGGAATGTGGAAACTAGAAGGGGGGGAGGGGTTGAATAGTTTACAGGTTCATTTTCGTTTTAAAAGTTTGCTCTCAAAATACTTAGATTCGAGTAGTATGTTTAACCAACCAACAATATGAATCAACCAAGTAAATATCTAGACTAATAGTAAATAACAATCACAACAATATAAAGAGATGATGGAAGGAACAATCAAACCAAGACACCAAGATTTATAGTGGTTCGGCTACGAAGCTCTTCTTCGCCCTACTCCACTCCCCGAGTTTCCCACTCGAGATTTCACTATGTCAATAAGCTCACTTCAGGCGGAGAAAATCGTTTACACGTCGCTTACGTTATTTTCCGACACTAAGCTAAATGTCGAGTCCTAATCTTAGCTAGAACCAATCTACCACTTCACAATCACTAGATCTACTCTATCAGATTTACACACAATCCGAATCACACAAATACACAATCACTAGATCTACTCTATCGGATTTACACACAATCCAAATCACACAAATAAACAATATAATTACAATAGAGATTTGGTACTTAGAAGAAAAAAGGAGAGATCTCTAAATAACAATTTGTTTCTTGACGAATACGAATGTTCTTCTCTTGCACTTGAATGAGATGAAAGAGATGAGAAGAAGAGATTAGATCACTTGAAACAAGATCTAAGAATGTTAGTGATCAAGAGATTTAGAGAGAGAAAGAAGATTTTAGAGAGAGAAAATTATCTAAAAATTTCATGCAAAGAGGTCTAATTTTCTGCAAGGAATGAAGCAGTATTTATAGGCAGGAAAATCCAACGGTCACTAGGGGCGGTCCCGGCGGTCCCAGATATATCTAGGGGCCGCCTAGTAGACTACGCTCTATTTTTTGTCTTTTTGTGAGAAAGGTTGTATCTGGTATGGAACCTTCCATTTTGGGGGGAAAAATTGAATTTTAAATTTTAAGTTTTTAATAAAACTTTTCCTTTAATTAAAAAATATTTTGTATAATTAATTTTTTGAAATTCTTTTGTAAAAATGAATGGATAAGAGAAAAATATTTTCTTGATCACTAATCATGCTTAATGATTTGTTTGTTGATACCTTAAGTGATTACTAATCTTAGAAATGGAATTTTACGATTAATAATTTGTAAATGTTTAATTTTATCGTAAACGTTTTTACATTTTGTTATTATCAAGACGTTGAGAGGTCAAAAAATATAAATAACGTTTTTAGACATTATTTGTATTAACAATCTCCCCCTTTTTGATGATGACAAAATATAAACTCATTTTGTATAAAATTAATAGTTACAAAATTATTAAAGAGTTTTGTTCCATTTTTCTCCTTTTTTGTCGAATTCAAAAAGGATGACTATCGAGTAGTTGTAGGAAGAAAGAAATCTACGATATTAAGACTCCCCCTTGATGTATGCTCCCCCTCGTTCGGGGCACCAAGGGACCGATCTTACGAAAATTGTTTGATACAAAACAAAGTTAGAGATACAAGTGCAAGACAAATATCTTTTAAGCAACACGTTAGATTTAAGTCACCCAAAAGAGAGTTTCATTCAACAATTAAGAAACTCATACAATAGCAAATGCAAGTAATACATTCATACAACCTAAGATAAAACTAAAACTAATACAAGATAATTAATCCATAAGACACACTACATACTTCATGAGATAAAGAGAGACAATACTACATAAGTCCTAAACGATTCATGATTCATAGAGGATGACGTTTTGAGCAAAAAGGTTTGGGGTGACACGTTTATGAGAACTTTTGAAGACATTTCACGGTGGAGGTGGAACATGTGAGGTAATTGCGGTAGTGAGAAAATACTCAAGATGAGCAAACATGATGTTTATCTCATCTCTTAAGGTTAAGAAAAGAGTTCGGTTATGAAAGCAACATATGCAAATTGACCCATGATAGTCATGGTAGTTGTAGTAAAGAGGGTGGCCCATGATAGGTGGTTGAGGTTGTGGTGGAGATGGTGGTGATGGAGTATCATGAATGTGATCAAGAGGAGTGATTGGTGACAAAGAGAGTGTGATATCCAAAGAAGGATGACTTTGAAGTGGTTTAGGGTTTAGAGGTCTAGGAGGAACATCCGAAATGTTGTCAAGCAAAGGGTTCAAAAGATGAGGAGAAGTTGGTTCATTTGAAGATGGTGGTGAAATTTAAAGTTTTGATTGAAAAGAAGAAGATGTGTTCTCTTGGCTTGATGAGGTTTGATTAGTGGATGTGGTTTTTGATGGTGCATTTGAAGGAGTTGGAGATGAAGAAGTTGTTGTGGGAGAAGGTGTGGTGGTGACATCTTCATCACTAGAGATGTTAACAAATAATTATCTAGGAGGGATTATGGTTAGTTTGATTTTCTTGGAAGGGTTAGAAGAAGAAGCTTTGGTGGAATTCATGGTGGAATGGTTTGAGGAATATGAAGATGGTAAGAAGGATGGGAAGGAAAGCCTATTTAATTTGAAAGCATAAGATCAAAGTAGAAAAGCATGAGGATTAAGGAAATAAATTCCAAAAGTTGTTTAGCAAAATGCAAGAAGTTTAGCCGGGTCTAAGAGAGAATAGTCAACTGCATAGAAAATCAGGTAGTCATAGTAAAATTTCCGTGACTTCTGATGGCGGTCCCATATATACATGGCGGTCCCAGATATATTAGGGGGCCGCCCCATATTTATGGGGACGTTATCTGAAGATAGGAAAATTTTCTAGTTTTTTTGATTTTCTGCAAATCCTGTACAGAAAGAAATTTCCTATTTTTCCCTTTTGCAATCAACTCTATTTCATCATGAATCATCTAATGCTTAACAATTAAATTCATAAAACTAATCATTCTAAATTCAATCAAAGAAACACATGTATGCATATTAACTAATAGATAAGCATACATATCATCGTATAGGTATTTATAGTGTATCAAGTTCTATGTAAACAAGTGTTTTGGATGATAAAATCAAAAGATCATCCGAGGCAAGTTATGTTGCCCTACATACTAAGTTACCACTAAATAATATAAGTTTAATTACTTAAGCATCATAAAGTAATAAGTAATATAATTAATAATGTCACAAGGCACATTTCCATATTGCTCACTTTCTCATATTTCTCCACAAGTTTCTATGACCTTTCCCGATTAACCTTAGTCCACCACGATGCTCATATCGAATTTGAACTTGACGGTTGATGATTTTGGTTTGACGGGTGTAAAAAGGTTCCAAGTGAGGTTTAATATTAGGTGGGTTTTGAAAAACTTAAGGAACTTCATTTGTTAACGAATTGACATAACGAATAGGGGAAGGAGTGCTTGCACGCGAGGTCCCTTCGCCATTTCCATCATCATCATCATTAAGATGAGAGGAGGATGGTTGGTCAAAGGCGGAAGAAGAAGAAGTGAAGTGACGACCTCTTCTCGTGCCATGATCCTTTTTAGTCTTTCGCTCTTGTTGAGCGGCAAGAGGATTCATGACACGATCGTACAAGACATAAGACTCATTGTACAATTCATGATTTTTATTCATGATGAGTTTAAACAAATGGGTCAATAACATACCATAAGGTAAAATCAACCGCTTTTGTTTAGTGACCCACTCCATTCGTTTTGCCATATAATAGGCAAGGTTGAACTTTTCGGAGTGAACAACATAATAAAGCATGGTCCCGATTACCCCCTAGACAAAAAACGTTTTCCTAGATAATTTCTTCCAAAGGCTTCAAGGTTTGCACAATTTCACGAGTGCGAATTTGATATTCAAGAACATCAATTTCTTCCTCATGACGGATGCGACAGACTTGACCTTCTCGATCAATTCGAATAGACAAAATGATGTCATCAGGAGAAGAAGGGTTGGTTTGATATGGACCATCCGTAGGGACACCATATGCCAACTCGTCAAGTGACCATTTGTTAGTAAAGACGCAGGCACCCTAGCAAGGTATGTTAAGAATTTGAGCAAATTCTTCAAGAGAGTAAGAAAAGAATTGATTTTGAATCACAAATTCGATGAACATTTGACCTTCGTCGGAATAGTTTAATTGATATTGACTATAAAACTCAAGTATGAAACGAGGACAAATTTGGTCATTGATTTCAAGGAGACACTCAAACTCGATAAAACTGAACAAAGAGCGAACATAGTTTAGATCCGCAAAGTTTTCAAAAACCACCTGTAACACCCCCAAAATGGGTCGCAGCGGAATAAGGATCCGGGGCGTGTTACTTCAAGATCAACATCACAAGATATATATAAGAACGACACAAAAGTCGTTTAAATTGATACATTGGATTTAAATAAAAGACATATTACAAAAGCTTATAGCTTTACTTGTTCTTTGTTTAATATTACAAAAGATAACATAGATTTCCCAATACATGATGCACATAAATCTTTAACAGTGCAATCCAAAACATAATCCAATGCATCCTTGGCACCTCGTGCCTATTGACCTCCTGAAAACATTGCTTAAAACGTCAACAAAAATGTTGGTGAATTCATAGGTTTATGTATTTAAATTATGCAGGACCGCAAGACTTTCCCGTGATGTTACAACATATGCCAACAATCACAAAACCAGATTACTGTTGCACTAAGCTCATGACACTGAAGCTCAACCTATATTTGCTATTTTAGCAGTTATTTTGCCCGTACAGATGTTGTAACCCGCAACATCCAAGTCCGACATGGTCAACGTTCGTTCCCGGTGATAGCTAATCACCCAAACGGGGAGGTTAATCCCAATAGATCTATTTATAACATTCGCGCTCACATAATGCAATTAACAACTACATCTATGCAATTGACAGTTCATGATAATGGGCTCAGGAGGGTTATCGCTACTTAGGCAAACACATAATCAATATATTTAAAACACTTGCGTCCAATTTATAAAACAAAGCATGTTTTCACCCCAAATAATAGTAAATCAGTAAAACTGTAAAAAGTGGGGCTATGAACTCACCTTGAGTACTGATAGTCCAAATAACACAGATAAAACGTCACGCAAAACGTTTAGATGCAACCTATTTAAATTAAGGTCGTATAAGTACCGAGTACTTTAATTAATAACATTGAATATAATCTTATAGTTGTTACATCGTACTATCGTTCGGGCTATCATAATTAAAGAGGTCATGACATGACGTACGAGGAGTTAGGACACTTTAAATCGTAAATCCAACAACTCGTCGATACGCCATCCGAAGAGGCCTCATTATGAAACTCCCTAGTATTATAGCACTTTGATAACCACTCAATATTCTATATAGCATAATCACCGACTAATCGTTTTAGTAAAATAATATTTATAAAGTGAAAACGTTTATAAATATACTTTTCGTAAAAATGACCTAATTTGGTCGTTTTAAGTCCGTTGCTCGCGTTTCTTACGTCCACGTCTTCGTAGTAAGACGAGTGATCAAAATATTACATTTTCAAGTTTTTGATATTCTGCGATGAATAGTGTTTTTACTATTCACAACAGCTATATACTCGTTTTTAGTTTTAATTAGCGTAAACTTGTAATCGTAATAACTTATTCGTTTTAATCCCGATTTTAGTGATTCCTTCGAGTACGTCTTTGTTATTAAAAGATGTATTATATTTTATAAAGTTAATCCCACTGATGAATAGTGCTTTTTACTGTTCATAGTTTATAAAATTACTTTTATAAACTTTAATTATCGTAAACGTCGTAGTTTATTCGTTATAGTTCCGTTTTTAGCGATTCTTTCGAGTACGATCTCGTAATTAAAAGTTATATCATATTTATATCATATTTTAGATGTTTTAAAATGAAAGTATCTGTAATGAATATAACTATTATAACAAATAGTTTATAAAAGTATTTATATCGTAAACTCGAAATTAATGTATCTTTTTCGTTATAAATCGGTTATTCGAGTTTCATTATCATTTATGGAATCGTTCACGAGATTATATTATTATATTATGTTCCAAACTTACTGTAGGGAAATTCGGATTTAAAACAACCCTATGTTATTTATGTGTATAACTTATTATAAAAAACCTTGTTTTAGGTATCATTTTCTTAGTAGTAATAGTATTAAGGAAAACCTAATAACTTTTTTTAACAACATGTGATACTTATAAATAAATCCAAGATCATTCATAGTACTTATAAATTCATTGTAACAAGTTTAATAAATTTACTTTTCCATTATTTTCACATTGAGATTTAATAATCATATAAAACCCTAATTTTAACCTAAACATGTTTATACATATACCATAAAGTTAACATACTTTTACTTTCACTTTTTCCATGATAAAATGACCATATGACATAAGAATAAGTGCATAAAATCATAACATAAATAATAACTCATTTTACAGCTTAAAAAGTCCTTAGTGGTGGATTTAGCCAAAATAACAATTACACAAAAAATCATAAGAAATAAAAGTATACAGGAATTAGGAAGACCTTAAGGAAGATGTATGAGATGATAAATAGTGTAAACCCGTGTTTAGACTCAAAACAAAGCTTACAAGCTTATAAAACACTAGATTAGTTTGAAATCCTAATCATCCCCCTTTTCTTCTTAAATCCTTTGCAAAATGATTATCCAATGCTTGAAAAACACATTAGTATGCTTAGGATAGAGTGTAAAGGAATGTATGGATTGTATAAAAGTTTTAGTATGAGATTGAATATGAGAGTTAAAAATGTCGAGGGTTTTGGAGCTTAGAAGAGAGAAAGAAAATAAATTTTGTAAGTAAAGAGTTTATGCAAAGTTTACTTATGGCATAGCATGGTATTTATAAATTAAAAAAAAAAAAAAAATAACCTAATTAACCTAACCATGGTTACTATTCTAAACCCTTGCACAAGGTTAAGAAGTCAAGTTGTTCCTGGTGTAAAGTTTGTCCCTAGATCTTTCTTAATATCTAGATATTATGGACAAGTTGCTAATTCTTGGTCTAATCCTATCATCAAATTTCGCACATGTACACATATTGATGTTAATTATTATTTTGGTATTGGGTATAATCGTGGGGTAATCGTTTAAGCGTAGTTAGGTTTTGGTTCATCCGGGAATGCCGAAACGCGTTTATCGCGAAACGTAAGCATTTTACGTAGCCAATAAAAATAAGATGAACAAAGTCATTAATTATCCTTATAATAATCATATAACACTTGCTTGATGTAAACATTTTATCGTTTAATGCCCGTTTACATTGAATGATCATTTTTAGTTTACGCGATTTAACTTAACGTTTACGGTTTAAGAGTAAACGCGTAAAACCCTAAAAATAAATTGTGAATTACATAATGTCATACAATGACCTAAAACACGAGGTGTTATACCACCTGACCCTCATGAATGCAACGACACTGAAGGTTTCTTAGTTTTTCCTTTATAGGTGTACGGTATTCATGTGATATTATTGGAATATAGTCTCTTGTATTTTTGTGATCTTCGGATGACTTTCGAGGCATGATTTCCTAGAAAAAGAATAAAATCATATTTTATTACCGTTTACTTGTAATTTGTTATGCACATTATTTTTAGTGTGTGTCTAAATGTAACAAATGTGGAGTAACAATTAACTCGACCTAAAATTAAAATCCTAAGAGTTAATCCAAACGCTCCTTGGTTTGATTTTGCTCATCCAAACATGTCGAAAAATACATATTAATTATGTATCTCGAATTTTATTCATGAGATCATTATGCATGTGTTTGAAAACGTTTTTGAGTTGTATTAACAATGCATAACAACAATTTTATTATGTACCTAACGTGAGTGATTTAAAAATAAAATTAGGGTTTTGGTTCGAAATCAATTTTTCAACAAACTCACAAATGTATGAAATCCTATGTCTACAGGAAGCATATTAGTTATACATTTTATCCTAGTAGTCTTAATTGTACAAAATTGAAAGAAAAATGAAAAATCCTTAATTTTAATCTTTGTGTTCATCATGAACCCTAGACTCAAATTGAAAGAAAATAGATGAAATGACTTACAATTGATGATGTTGATGATGTTATGAATGATTGTAGGTGTTGATTTTATCTTCAATTAGTTTTTTAATGGGTGATTTTGAGTTTTTGGGTTGTTTTGGTTGTGTTCGTCGCTGCAGGAAGGGGTATGTTTGGTTTTGTTTTTGGAAAATTTTTAATTAAGTGTAAAATATGGTGTCTGCTGTTGGCGGTCCCATATTTATCAAGCGGTCCCAAATATATTGGGGGCCGCCGGGGATATGGGGGCCGCCCTCAGCAAGGCGTTTTGGACTTAGTTTTGATGAAAATTTTACAAAGAGGAGTGACATTTTAATTTGCATTGCGCGAATTAAAAATGCTTAAGATACTTCAGATTAAGTATTTAAGTTGTCACGACATAGAATAGAACACAGACTAGAATTGAGACAGAAGAAGAAGCGGACTATTGTGATTTATAGAATGTGTTCCATCATTCCTAAACCAAGACGTAGATATTTAAACGATTCCCGTTTAAGGGGTTTCGTAAGAATGTCGGCGATGTTGTCGACGGACGGCACTTTTTAGATTGAGATATGTCCTTTCTAGACATTATCACGAAGAAAGTGGTGACAAATTTCGATGTGTTTGATTCAAGAATGTTGCACCGGGTTTTTGCTAAGGTCAATCGCGCCTTTATTGTCGCACATGATCGGGATGTCGTCGAGTCGAACGTCGTAGTC
>BQNB010108508.1:0-22939 GCA_026074375.1 Tanacetum coccineum
CCATACAAACAAACATCCCTCGGTTGCTATTAAACCCACGCACCCTATGCGGGTCGTGGTGATGATGATGATGGCAGGCGGGGTGTGGTGGTGGCGTGGGTTCGGTGGTGGTGATGGTGGTGTTATAAGGCGCGTGGAGGAGAGTGGTGTAGGGGATCGGGTAGATCGGGTTACTAGGAATGATTTTGGTCTTCGCCGGAAAAGCCCGCCGGAAAAGTTTTCCGGCGGCGGCGAGTGGTGGCCGGCGGCGGGGGAGCTCGCCGGAGAAGAAGGTGGAGAGGGAGAGGAAATGTGAAATGTGTGTGTGTATGTATAGAGATGAAATGAATTAAGTGTATAAGTTTTTATATATATATTAATTTAAAATGAAAAGTTTTAATAGTTGAGGGACCTAAAGTGTAATATTTTTGGTATAGTTTTTATAAAAACGGTTCGGGACTCATTTGAGCGACTTAACGAACGATTCAAATCTCGAAACTTGCGCCATTGTTTTTATAATCATTTTTCTGATAAAAATGAGTATTTATTTGATAATATTTCAGAAATATTTTATAACATTAAATAAAATATCTGTTATTCATTTTGTGAACCGGTTTCGCTCCGTCTGAAATAAAAATGGATTTCAACTCGAATAGTCGCGTTTTCAAAAACGCTTTTAATTAAAAATGATGAATAATTTATTTAATATTTTTATTAAATAAATACTGATAACTAAAAACAAATTTAATTGTTTTTGTGTGTCCGCGTTGTATATTGTTCGAATAATGTTTGCGGTGCTGTTTTAGCCCTTTTCGGCTCGTTTCCAGGTCTCGGGCAAAACTAAAAAGTTGTCAGGAATGTCATTCCACATCAAATTGCTTTAGAGTCCGAGTCGTGAAAACGTGATTTAGATGATCGTTCTTATAAGTCAAGCCAGACCCTAAAAAAAAAGTCAAGATTGACAATGTTCATTTAAATTCGAAAATTCTCGGATGTTACTGTACCTACCCCTTAAAGAAAATATCGTCCGAGATTAAATGTTGTGTTATCCGATTGTGTGATCCGAGAAAAGTAGGAGAAAAAGGTTTAAATATTCTGATAAAAACGTTTCTAAGCAAGTCGATGGTAACTTTCTTCAGTAAGATTAGATGTTTCGACAATTTTCAAACTACCCAAAAATGCTTGGCTAAGTTGACCAGGATTATATAACCATCTAGGTAGATATTTTTAGAAATTATCGTCCTCAAAGTTTATATGTTTGATTTTAACACCATGGTATCGCTCTCACTCGAACATCCCGCTTAATCAGACCACAATATTGTCTGTTTCACCCGCATGCTCACCGCTTTGCTTTTGTGTTCCTTGCTTGGGACTTCCCGCAGGTCACCCAAACCAGTGCTACTCCTACTCCAGCACACTCAACTGCCAGTTACTCGGCAGTACTTCGGATGACCGCGACCTAAGTCTTCCATAGTGGCCTGAAATGAATATAGTCCATCTATCTCCTTTCGTCGATAGGTGCTTTATCTCGTTATTAAGGGGAGTTGCAGTTACTTATTGGAAAAGTCTGTATCAGTCGGGACCGCTCCAGGACCCAACAGTAGCGACCATAACGTCAATACTATAACAAATAGTGACGGGATATTGCACTCAGTCTGTTAGCTCCACAGACAGTTCGTGATTTCAAGGACTTGCAATGGCAAAAGTAATAACTTATGAATGAGATAAGGTAGCTCCAAATGAGGCCTTAAGCTTTATGCGGAGTGGCAAGACACTATTGTGCTTCCAAACCTTTTTAACGGATTCTGATGATTATCGATTTCAGGTTCATACTCGTGTCATATCGGATACCTTAAGCCCAACTCATTTTTTATTTCTTATTACATAGAAGCGTCCAAATTTATGTAAGTAAGAAACGATAAACTTATAGTTCGGTGATTTACAACTTATTTATTTAAATGAAGAGGCGTCCCAATCCTTTTAAATAAACAGATTATAAATCATCCTACTTTAATAATTCCCGGTGCAATAATCTTACTCTCATAACCTCAAGGTGGTTGACATGACGTTGATCGTGCTCTAAAGAGTATGGGAGAGTGATTTTAAAACTTCGTCTTTAGAAGCTGAAGTAAAAACTGCAGCGAGAATCAAATAAAGTTCAAGATAATTAAAGAGTACTCGGTTTAGTGTAAATAAGGTTAAAGATCTCTATAAAACAATTCAGTATAGTGATTACTCATATCGATCCTCCTATTACATGTCCAGCACTATTACTAAGTCTTGCAATATTTAGATTCGTACACAAATCCCGTGTAAACAGAACTGTGACGGGCTTTGTTAATATAGCAATTTTCATATCAATCCTCATATTACAAGTTCCCGCCTATACAAGACTTGTAATACTTAAATTCTTTAATGAATTCAAGTAAACAAAATTATTACGGTTTCGAGTAATACGATATTATTAAAGTTAGGAAGAAAAAATAATATTCTTAGTAGTCCATTGTTTTAACTTACAATGTCTGAGAACAAAATGAGACCATTGTGCAACTCACAATGTCTGACATATAATTGAGACCATTGTGCCAACTCCCTACAATGTTGACATTACAATTGAGACCATGTGCAAACTCCACAAATGTCTTAAGAAAACGCTCCGGTATTTATCATAAATAACTCTTATATAAAATAAGCGTACGATATACGCGAAAGGAATGCAAGCATATATATATTATATATATGTATGCCACGTAAGATCTTAATGCACACGTAATGAATGCACATAAGCAGTAGGAGTATGCACTTTGAAATGTTTGTTGTGATGCAATTATTTGTGGGAAGAAACGGTTATAGTCTAGGGTAAATATGAACCTAGTTCTCTATTATAACCATTGCTTGATATCCAATCTGTAACACCCCAAAAATCACTTCAAGCAGCGAATACCAATGGGGTGTTACTTCGTAATACACAGCAAATAGATAAACGGAGAAACGACTCTAGGTGTCGTTTGATTAATAACCATTTGTTGATACAATAAATATCTGATTTTTAATAATACATTTGTCCCATAATTTGCATCACAATGAAAAAGCTTGATGTAAGACTCCTTTGCACATCAAATAGTCCAAGCATCTAATTCACCTGAGAAAAACATGCTTAAAAGTGTCAACATTAAAGTTGGTGAGTTCATAGATTAGTTTAAATATAAATGTAATCCACTGTATATCACAGTACATGTAAAATCCCAAGATTTATAAAGAATGCATGACACATTTTATGTCATCAAAAGTACCAATCTTATCCCAAAGATGTTTATAAGTAATGCATGACAGATGTAATGTCACCAAAATGTTCCAAGTATGTTAATGTGGTCGGGGGGGGCATGTTGTTCCCCAACAATGATCCGACATGTTATAACGTTCGTTTACCTGGTGATAGCTAATCACCCGAACGGGGGTTGTCAATCCCGAATAGATCTATAATGTTCGTTTACCAAGTGATCGCTAATCACCCGAACAGGGATCCACACCCGAATAGATCTATTTCATAACATTCGCGCTCACCCTCCAAGTGATTTACAGTTCATGACGCTGTGACGTAGACTTGTATGTACCCTAATTTGGGCAGGGATACAAATAATGCGTATATATACTCCCGTTACCGGTGTCCCCTCCAAGAACACCCGGGCAGTAATGTAATGCGTATATACTCCCGTTACCGGTGTCCCCTCCAAGAACACCCGGGCAGTAGTTTTATTGCTATCAGTTCAATTAGCCTAAGCTAATCCGAAATTATTTCAAATGTAAAGTATGCATTTGTGACCAAAAATGAAGTCAAATAATGTATCCCATAGCGAACTATGCAAATAAGTATGTAAACCAATTCGTAAACAATCCTGTATACTGCATTTGGTCAAAACAAGCATGTTCTCACCCCAAATATATGTAAAATCAGTAAAACATGGGGCTATAAACTCACAAAATCCTTTAAAACAATCGCATTGTTATAAGATAACCAAATATAAGATTTTGTAGACAAGCATGTATCCCCCTCGCGGGTTATAAAACATTCAAAAGATTGAAAAGCGAGGCTATGAACTCACCTTGATTAAAGACCACGATCAATTAATCCAATTAAATCACAACTGAATCTGCACGATCTCGACTACGTCTTTATTTCGGTGTGTCAACACACTCAAACGGACGCCACGGCTGTTTATGAACAGCCAAAACGACCCTTGTGGTGGGGCCTGTTTAAGCCATACGCACCCATTTTGCTGCCAAGACTCAAAACAAACACCACCTTGGTTTACCCAACTGACGCACCCTTCTTTGGGTCTTACTCGATCCCACAACCCAGCTTTCCCCGTGGCTGTCCCTGGGCCTTCGAGTCCAAACTAACACACCTAGTGGTTATACACTAAAAACCAAAACGCACCCTCGTATGTCGGCTGACACGAATAAAAATCCCAAACCCCCCCCCCGGCTTGGTCGGGCTGTCACCCGGCTGTCCACACAAACCAAAATCACGCCCGGTGTGGTGGCAAGCCCAACCACACCACACCTCTTTGTTGCTACTCTATAAAAACAAAAAGCACCCTTCGTGGTGCTAAGCACGACCAAAACGCACCCTCGTGCGTTGATACAACAACCCAACGCAAACGGTGGGTTTAAGACCAAACCGGACGCACCATTGTTGTGGCAATACCAATTCCCGGCTGTTATTGACAGCCAAACGTGCCCCTTGGTTGTTAAACCCAACCCGACGCACCACTTGTGGTGGTTGTCTATAAAACCAAACACACGCACCCTTGTCGGGGCTTATATAGCCGAACAAACATACCCCGGCTTAGAACAAAACCAACCCAAACAAACCCGACACCCCCCCTGTTGCTGCTGACCCGCGACCCAACACAACCCTTTTTGTGTGAACACTAACGCACCCTTGTTGGTGGTTTTTATAACCGAACCATACAAACAAACATCCCTCGGTTGCTATTAAACCCACGCACCTTATGCGGGTCGTGGTGATGATGATGACAGTGGTGATGAGTTGCGGCAGTTATGGTTGTAGTGGGGGGAGGATAAACTCGCGAGTGGAGGCGAGTGTATATGGGGATCGGGTAGATCGGCCCACGAGGAGCCTTTTTGGTCTTGCCGGAAAAATCCCGCCGGAAAACTTTTCCGGCGGTGGTGGACCAAACGCCCCTTTTTGTGGGTTGTTCTTACCACAAACCAACCCTTTTTTTCCCCGGCTGTTTGGCAGCCTACCAACCGCACCCTTGTGGTTGTCAAGACTCAAAACAAACACCCCCTTGGTGTAACCCCAACCTGACGCACCCTTCTTTGGGTCTACTCGAACCCACAACCCGGCTGTCCCGGCTTCGAGACCCAAACAAACACACCCTAGTGGTTATAACCTAAACCAAACGCACCCTCGTATGGCGGCTGACCCGAATCCCAACCCCGCTGTCAACCATTCAACCCGACGCGACCCAAACAAACAAACACCCCTGCTGCTAAACCCAACCCGACCCGACTGTCCCACAGCCCGACCCGACCCAAAACGCACCCTCTTCGGCTTATTTTACAAACCAAACCGCACCCTTTTTTGCTATAACCTATAAAACAAACACCCCTTCGTTTCTACAACAAAACCAAACAACCCTTCTTCGTTTTTTTTTAAACAAAACCAAACGCCCCTTTGTCAGATGGTGGTTGTGATATGGTGATGGTGATGATGTAGATGGTGGCGTCGGTGGGTGAGTGGTGGTGGTGGAAAATGGCGCGTGGAGTTATAGTAGGGTTAAGTGGGATCGAGTAGAACGTTTAAATAGGAGATGTTTTGGTGTTCGCCGATATGTCCGCCGAAAAGTTTTCCGGCGGCGCGCTACAGTGGCCAGGCGTGGGAGGACGCCGGAGAAGAAGAGTGGGGAGGGAGAGTTGGTAAAGTGTGGTGTGTTAAAAGATGAATGGAAAATGAAAAGATATAAGAGAATATATATATTAAAAATGAAATTACAAGTTTCGAAAAATGTTGGTGGGGGGTTATATTGTAACATTTTTATTATATTTTTATCGAATATCGGTCGGACTCATTTGAGCGACTTAACGAACGATTCAAATCTCCGAAACTTTGCGCCATTGTTTTTATACTCATTTATCTGATAAAACTATTATTAGATGATAATAATTTCAGAATATTTTATAACATTAAATAAAATATCTGTAAGTTCATTTTGTGAAACCGGTTTCGCTCCCCGTCTGAAATAAAAATGTATTTCGAACTCGAATAGTTCTCGTTTTCAAAACGCATTTTTAATTTAAAAATGATGAAAATTTTATTTAATATTTTTATTAAAATAAATAATGAAAACAAAAAACAAAATTAATTGTTTGTGTGTCCCGCGTTGTATATTGTTCGAATAATGTTTGCGTGCTGTTTTACCCCCTTTATCGACACGTATCCAGGTCCTCGGCAAACTAAAAAGTTTCAGGAATGGTCCAAATCCACATCAAATTGCTTAGAGTCCGATACTTGAAAACGTGATTTAGATGAGTCGTTTCTTATAAGTCAAGCAGACCCTAAAGTCAAAGATAGACATCGTCATCTAATTACGAAAATTCTCGATTTACAACCACAACTCTAATCAATTTAAACTAACTCTAAACTAAACAAGCTTAAGAAAACATACTAATAACCAAAAACAGAATACAACGTAATTTGACCCATTTTAAAACCTTATCCCAATCACCCCTTTAAAATCTTATTTTGCATTTTAAACTTGTAATTGACTGTTTTAAGCTTAGATTTTTGAAACCAGATTATAAACTAAGTATATTAAGACCTAATAAGCAAATACCAATCATGAATAAGCACTTAACAATAAGCTACACTAATTAACATATTTTTGGATTTTCTAAAACTAACTTTATTAAAACAACTTAAAACTTGAAAACAGATCATGAAGAGCATTAAACTAAATCAAATAAGCAATCAAAGGAGCAGATTAAGCACAAAATAAGCTGAAAATAAGCAAATGCAGAAAATTAAGCATAGAATGTAAAATGGAACATACCTTTGCCCTTTGCTCTAAACAAGGGCTTAAATGCTCTTTAGAGCTTATCTACAAGCTCTAGCTCATTTACATGAGCTGGTAAAACCCCTATAAGCCCTTCCAGGTTTGGCTTATCTTCTAAAAGCTTATAATGACTTTTGAGATGAACTAAATGACAACTAGTATTCAGTTAAGCTTTCACAAGCTTAACTGAATACTTAACAACTTATTAAGGAAATAAAAGAGCTTGTTGCTTTAAACACCTTTTAAATGAAATTTGCATAAAAAGTACTTTAAAACACAAATTGAGATAAACTGTAATTTCATTAATCATAAAAGTTTACAATGCTTTGAAATGAAAATTACAATATGAAAAGATGCATAATAAGCTAGAAATAAGCTATCCTAATCTACTCCTAATCATACTCTAGATGATTTCTTGTGTGAGCTTTCTCCTCTATTTATAGCAGGAAGAGGAAGGTTCTAGGACCTCAGGAGCGTCTTCAAGCATAAATTTCAGCCCTTCAATCATAACCACTTTGAATCCATCCAATTAGAGCCCTTGGATCTCTTACACGTTTTTGCTCTAATCATATTCATCAGGATTACCAGCGTGGCTACAATAGAGTCAGACGTGTTAGCATAACCTTCTAAAAGAGATTTGTGCGTGCGTGGAGAGGTGGATTAACCTGTGAGTGTTACAAGGTAAAAGGGGAGGGAAAAAAGGTGAAAGAGATAAACAATGATTTATTTTTAACCCATTTTTATATCTTTGACTTGGGCTCGGGTTATTTGATTTGGGCTTTGACTTGGGTTAAAGGGCTATGGATTGGATTTATATGAATTAAGGCTTGATATGTTATAAAGGCTTAGGATTATGTAAAGTATAAATCTTAATGGGTTGACCCGGCCCATTAATGGGTAAGGGTTAGCCCATCTAAAGATGTATACGTCTCGGCTTCGAAATTCGGCGCTCTTTTCATTCCCGTGCTTAGTTTTGTCCGTTTTGCCTTTGTTTTTGTCCTTTTATTTAATATTCGTACCTGCAAGACACAAATCACAGAATACACATATACAATGCATTTTTTATATGTTTTTGGTCATTATTGGTCTTTTTAGCTCGTTTTATTAGGTAAAAGTATGTGTATTTAAGCACATACCAAAATCCCCCATACTAAGCTATTGTCGTGTCCTCACTCAATGTCATAAACACACTTAGAAAACCAAAAAATTTCAACCCCCTTAGACTAATTACCTCGAAAAGTAGCTAAGTGTTCATCTAAGGGGATTAAGAAATCACTAGTTTTGAAAAGTCCCTTGTTTTACCATTTTTATGCATTTATTATTATCATTCATACATATCATAACTTCACGGAACAAGAAACACTAAAAGGATAAATTCATCGTCCTTGATTTTTCACCCGTCCCAAACCAAGATTAAAAACGAAATCATTGTTAAATACAAGTTAAGATGCTAACACTACTCATAGATGCTAATTGTGATTCGACATCCTAGATTAAGTCAAAAATAAATTAAGGAACATATGGCTCACTTCTTAGGGTTTTTAGAATCGAAGTAATCCTTGTCCCACATTCGTCATTTTTCAAAACTTCATTTTATTTTCTTTATATAATATTTTTAACATTTTATGTTGATAACTTTATAGTGACAAAAAACCAAAAGCTACTACCTACCGTATATCTCGCATTAACTAAATCCTACATCCCAAAGTATCCAAAATTACCTGGCATATTTCCCAACACTTGCCCAATTCTACAAACTATAGGAAAACCGCACAATCACGAAGTTCTCATGTTGAAACAAGCCTACACAATCCAACAATAAATAGCTCTCTTACTACATCGCTCAATTGTCTCTTTCAAATCAACGAACCGATTGTTCTGAGATTTATTCTAGACTTCTATAGTCAAGTCACGATACAAACCGATGAATATGGCTATCTTATTATCTCATTTATGATTCAACACGAATTCATAACTCACTCTTGCTCAATTTGGTCAAATCCTCAAAATTCCATACAATGGTCAAGCCATTTTTACAAACGAATGGGACCTTGCATCTCTTGAGTATTCTCAAGAAACCGAGGGACCATATTGCACTGATCTTCCTACTCCTGACGACATTCGTTGACTTCTTGAATTGGAACGTGTCGTGGTAGACCGTACCATTAAAAGTCAAACCGTCTCTCTTAATCCAAATCAAATTCTCACCAAAGAGCTAAGCCCCGATATGAAGCAATAGGAAGAACTCATTCAGGAGAATGTGTTCGGACTAGGAGGACATCGGCACCGTCTTCCCGCTTGTCTTGCTCACATGTTGTATTGTGTTGTTGCCGAAGAACAATACAATCTTGCTTATCACTTTATCAAAAGAATCGAATGTGCGAGAGCTACTCCAACCGCAAATATTCCGTATGGCATGTTTCTAACTCGTCTTTATCGACACGTCATGGAAACGTATCCTCATCTTGACAATGACATATATGACATTGTTGAGCGAGTCATGCCTCCTCTTGCCCTAAAATAAACTCGACGACCTCGAAGTGATCATGGCAAGGCATGTAATTCCATCTCTTCTTCATCCTCTCATCATCAAGGCACGTCATCTCATCAACACGATGATGATGATGATGATGATGTCGAAACTTCTCGAGTAAGTACTCCATCTCCTACCACCTATCTTAACTCTCTTGATCCACTCAACTACCAAAACTACCAAATGCCTTCCTCTTCCGAACAAACCGATGAAACTTTCTTTGAACGACAAACCACCTTGCTCAACCAAATGCAACAAATGCATAAGGAGACGCGCAGAGGGTTCAAATCATTTGGCAAGGCACTAAAAGGAGTGTTTAGCAAGAAGAAGAAGTGAAGATTTAGGAGAGAAACTAACTAAATAGCTAAATGTGGTTTTAGACAATTTTTAACTTGATTATGTGTATGTTTTAAACAACTTGTGTGGTAATTATCTGATTTATTCAGAAAGACTTAGGTATTAGTTATCTTTAGATACTTATTTGCTATGATGATTTAAACCTTTGATTGTGTTATTTAATCAACAACTTATGCTATTTTGGTTTCATGATTTGATGTGTTTATTGCATGTTATATGATTAAATGTGATCATAAAACTCAATAGGGCTTGCTGCAAATAAACCACCAAAACAGAAATACCCTCATAAAAATTCTAAGAAAAATCATATTTTCAGTGAAAATTCGAACCAGCAAGTGAGCCACCCTTAAATCATAACGGGCGTGGCCCCTTCTTTAAGGGTACCGACCCCTAAATAAGGGGACCGCCCTATAATCACGGGCAAAACTAGTATGTTTCCTGCTTTTTTTGACCATCTTTTACCTAGTCACATCTATCTTTGCCAAAATGCTCGAACACAATTTGCGTGAATAAACTTAAACTAGTTCAAACTTATTCCATTTTCAAACAAATCTCTTCCCATAAATTCCCTCCAAATGCATAACACCAATTCACCATCTCCTTCACTCATCATTAACAACCATACACATTCATGGCTTCCACTAGAGCTTCTATTTCCAAGGTCTCCAAGAGACCAAACATCAACATCATTCCACCAAAACAATTGTTTGTGGATTTAACCCAAGATGACACAAAAACTCCATCACCCAAACTTCCAAATTCATCACCTAGTGCTCCTAATGCACCCTCCAAAACACCATCAACAAAAGACACTTCTTCATCTTTAATTGATTATATACCCAAATCACCAACATCATCAACATCACCCTCACCAAATGGTTACTTGAACCCATCAACATCTCCTCCTTCAAGAGTTTCTCCACCACCTCTAATTCAAGATAATGCATCCATGGACATCACTCTTACTCTTTCCCCAAATACCCCACTTGATGTCCAATTTGATACTCCACCACCTTCACCACCTATCATTGCACATCCTATCACTTAGAATTTCCTTGAAGCTCATGGTAACTCATGCCTTTGTTGTATCCACAACCGAACCCTCATTTTTGGGTTAAGTGATGAACTTCACTATATGTTTTCATATATTGAACACATGCTCTCACAACCACTAATCATCATCACACCACCTCCACCATCATTCCCAAACTAAACATACTCTATGTTTAGTCTATCAAATAATTGATCCTCTACTATTTTGCATGCAAGTCCTATGGAGCTTTACTAGTTATAGGATTTTTTGTACTTTTAATTTCATCTATGTTAGCAAGTTATTTTCCTTATGTATGCATGAGTGTGTTTCATACACTACTTTAACTTTAATGAATGATCATTGTTGGTTGTATGTCATATTTTTCTTCTTTGCTACATGTTAGAAATATTTGCATTGTTCTAACCAATTTTGTAGCCAAGAAACCATAGCTCGATTCCTTGGTGCCCTCGAACGAGGGGGAGTACACCTCAAGGGGGAGTATTTATTTCGTCAATTTTACTAGCAATCCTCGACGATGCCTTTTTGATTCTACAAAAGGGGGAGAAATGACATAAAACTCACTAAATACTTGTTTAAAAATAATTTTACATTTAATGAGTTTAAATTTTGTAATCATCAAAAAGGGGGAGATTGTTGATAAAATATAATGCCTAAAAACATTAATAATATTTTTTCACATCTTTACGTTTTGATAATCACAAAGTATAAAAACGTTCAACGTAAAATTAAACGTAAACAAGTAATTAGAAATTTTCATTTCAAAAATTATATCACTTAAAGATAGAAAAATAAATGCTTAATGCATTTTATGTCAAAGAAATTTTTATTCCAAACCTTCACACTTATAATAAAATGTGAGTTAAACATTTATATAAACATTACAAAACATTTTCTACATTAAAAGAAATGTTTTAATACAAATAACCAATTTGAGAATTCAACTTTTCGAACACTAAAACGGCTAAAAAATTTCTAGAAAATCCCCCCTACACAAAAGACAAACTGGGGAGCCCCTAGTCTAGGGCGGCCCCCTTAAATACACGGGCAGCCCCCTTAATTTTAAGGGGACCGCTCACCTATTTAATGGGACCGCCCATAGACTGATGCTCCTCCAGTTTGTCCTATAAATACTAGACTTTTCCCCACTATTTTCTCACCTTTTGCACTCATTCTTTCTGAATCTAAAATAGCCCACACATCCATAAAACCTTGATTATCAAATCATAAAGCATCCTTTGTTATTCAAGTGATCCAAGCTCAATTCCTCAAGTGCAAGAGAAGAATACTTTCATCATCAAGTGAAGAAGTATTACACCTTAAGTGTGTATAAGCGAAAGTTGTGTCGGAAATTGATATAAGCGAAAGTTGTGTACGGTTTTCTCCGCCATAAGGGAGTTTGTTGACATAGTGAAGAAAACTCTCGAGTTTGGAGCTCGGGGAGTGGAGTAAGGCGAAGAGGTGCTTCGTTACCGAACCACTATAAATCCTCACGTTGTGGTTTGATTGTTCTTACTCTTATGTATTGTCTTACCTTATTTGCTCATACCATCCTATTAATTGTTTAGATAAGTATATTGTTTATATTGTGCAAGTGTTGAATTCACATAAAGTTGAATCTAAGTTTTTTTATTAACAAACATAAAAATTAAATTAAAAATCGGTAAACTATTCAACCCCCCTTCTAGTTTTCCACAAGCAAAATATGAAACTTCATGTGAAAAACTTGAAAAAGAAAAAAATGATTTGAAAATGCATTACAAAAGATTGTTTGATTCCATAAAACAGAATAAGGTTGTTTCTCAAGTTTTCACAAAATCAATTTCAAAAGTGAATGTTTCAGAAAAGATTTACACGGGTAAATCTTTAAAACCGATTTTGAAAAAGGTTTCTCAATTTACTATTTATTCTTTGCAAAAAGATAGGAAGTGTTTAAAGAAACAACATTCATCTGAAACATTTTCTTTTCAAAATCATGTGAAAAACAAAAGTTCTAAACAAATGTGGAAAAGTAAGAAAAACATTTCCAAACGGTTTAAGTATTCTAGGGATGAAATGTTTTCAATGCGTAAAAGAGATGATTCAGTTTTGAAAAAGGTGAAAGATGTAAGTTTTCCCTTCATTTCGAAAAGAATTTTTCAAAGTGAAACACCGAGTTTCAACAATAAATGGAAATCTTCGTCTTTCTCAAGGGTTAAAACATCGAATGAAACACCGAGTTTCAAAACGGTGTTGACACCTTTGAAAAGTTTTAAAATTCCTAATGAAACATCAAGGCTTTATAAGTCAAATTTGACAAATGAGAAGAGTTTTAAATCACCGTTGATTCCAAAAAAGCTATTTCGAAATGAAACACTAGGTTTCAACTCTCCTTGGAATTCAATTTATATGCATCAAATTGACGCAACTTACATGTGGTTCTCCAAATATGTTAAACCCGTTAGCAACGTGCTTAAGTGGGTACCAAAAGTTGTTTAATTTGATAGGAATTTCAAAAAAAATCTTTTAGTTTAAGAAAATTCAAAAATACGAAAAGATTTTCTTTTATAAAAAACTTTAAAAAAAGAAAAAAAGATTTTCTTTTATATAAATTTTAAAAAAATACAAAAAGATTTTCTTTTATTAAAATTTTAGAAAATACACAAAGATTTTTTTTATACAATTTCAGAAAAAACAAAAATATTTTCTTTTATACCAAATTTTATAGAAAATTCAAAAAGATATTTTTGGTTTCTATAATGGCTTTCATACATATTCAGTATGAAACCCGAACTTCATTGGATGGCTTGTAATCAATTCAGATTACAACCTGAGCTTAAAATGATGGCTTGTGTACATCTCAGTGCACAACCCGTGCTCTAAAGAAAAGAAAATGTTCGTTTCAGAACATTTATCTTTGAAAAAGAAGAGAAGTCTTCTTTGACTTGAGTCATTGACAAATATTTTTCAAAATCTTTATGTGGTACTTAAAAAATAAAGTCAAGTTGTCTAAAAGTCAATGATCTCAAGTTGTTGAGTTACAATCGATTCGAATTTTAAAATTTGGTACTTTAACGATAAAATCAATTTTCAAATGGTCTTCAAATTGATGTAATTTTGTTTGAAAAGTGTCTAAAGAAATAAAAGACTCAGAAGTGCAACGAGGAACTCCCTCATAAAGGTTTTAACGAAGATACGGTATTTTTCGAGGGGGAGTGTCCGTATGTTTTGGTTGGAAAAGTTTTCAAAAAGTTTAAGAAATGGTAAATTGTTTACATTTCATCTTAACATATCCGTATTTTTGCGTTTTTAGCTTTATGTTAAACATGTTTCTCGGCATATGTTAAGGGGGAGTGTCTTTACAATGATTGAAAACTTTTAAAGATCAAAATTTTCTTCTTCATATGATGTTTGTGAGAATGATGAAAAACAGAAAGAGAGATTTGTAAGGAAAATAGAAAGAGAGAATTGAGAAATCGTATACTTGAAAAATGAAAGTATATGCCATGTGTTTCAAAAGCAATAACAACACATGAAAAGAAAAATAGAAAAGTATGCAAGAAAAGAAATGCCACCGCATACAAAAACAGATATAGTGCTTGTTTTAAATTCTCTTGATCTTATCAAAATCTCATGATATGATTTCAGATTTTCATCATTGTTATCATGAAACATTCTTTCTAAAGGAATTATCTCGGTGTATGTTGATTGAGTTGCATGGTGTGATTTAGTTACTCACAAAATACTCCTATGATCTTCCAGAACCGGAATTGATTTACCCCGGAGTCTTCCTTCCAATTTAGGAAAGTTAGGTCTAGGTGATGGAATTTAAGGTGCAAATCAACATGTTTCGAATACCAAAAGGACTTAAGAAATAAAGCTTTTAATGAAAAAGAATGAACGAATATGATAAAGCTTTCAAAAGTAAAGAGAATGTTGAAGAAGAATCAAATGATAAGCAAAGACAAAGGTCAGAGTTGAAAAGTGAGAGGCTTATAGAAAAGAAGAAGGGTGTTTCTCCTAAACTAGGATAGAAACCGAGTCAACTTATAATCTATCGGATTTCATTCGTTGATTTCTGGTATTGAAGTAGACATCATGGACCCAGTGATGCAAATGCATAAAAAAAAAAAAAAACACCACCCTCTAGCACTCAAGTACTTCACAAATTATTTGTTTTCAATCTCATAGAGATAAAACGCATAATCTATCGACTTCTCATTGAAGAGAATGTTGTATTGAATAAAGACATACGCTCTTAGTCCCTTGCTTACTAAAAGTGCACAAGAGTCTAGAGCCAATTTGATATTCAATGAAATATCTTTAGGACACAAAAGTACGTTTGTATTAAACATCAATAATACAAAATGGTACATAAGTATATGTCTTTGTGACATTGCATGTCTTCGTGACAATGCCGAAACATTCTTGAGTGATACTATAAAATAGTATTCATAATGATCGTATGGAAATCCTACCAGTGCTAACGTCATGCCAACACTGATCGTAGGTCACTATTTGAAAATGATTGTTTAATGATTCAAATAGGTGTTAACTAGCAATTTATGTGATCTAGTGGTTATGTGTTTCTCAGGGTAACACAACACTAAGTTTACAAGATCAATGCTTATTTGAATTTCATGAACATATTTTTGCATCCTTGTTATCAAGATATTAATTTGATCATATTTTTCAAATATTTCATCAGGAATTTTCAAAGCATGATCCTGTGATGTACGAACTTCATGGTTAATGTGAAAGATGGTTCTTACTCTAATAATTTTCCATTCATCTTCTACAACATACAACAACAACATATCTACCTTTCACAAGCATGACATCTTCAATGAATCTTATAACAACAAAAGTTACCTTTCAACCTTCACAGGAATGATAGCAATCAAGTTTGTTGGTTTGAGGGAGCTTATGAGATATTTTGGGGGAGTATGTTTATTTATAAAGGGAAGAATGTTTGCTTCTTTGAGAGAAAAGTTATGATTTTAATTTCAATTTCATGGACTTCAAAGAATATTTTTCACCTAAAGCTTATTTTGGAAGCTTATATGATCATGATGCTCACAATGGATCATAATCATCATGAGAGGGAGAAAATATAAGCTTAATATTGGCCAAATATGCGAGAGGTAAAGATATAAGTATATTTGGGGAGAAAACATAACGTCAATTTAAGTATATAAAAAGGGAGAAGATATAAGTAAGAATATATGGGACAAATCAAGATAATGGGCAAAACGGAATTGAAGTTTAAGGAAATCATTGTATAAGTAGTTTGATCGAGAAGATATGTTTTATCTTCATAATTGGTGAGGATTAAAAGAAATGAGAGAAAGCAAAAACAGAATGAGAAAATGTATATATTGTAGGTAAGGATTGAAAGAAAAGAGAGAAAGCAAAAACAAAATGAGAGATATTTTGTTATTTTCTTTTCTTATTGATATGTTTCGAGGTTACATCATCAAATGTTTAGAATAAGCTGTAGTGTTTCATCAAGCTTAAAATCCAATCAAGATACCGGTCAACATGCATGAGAAATACTCAACAAAACATCATCAGTCTTCAACAACAATTCATATTAAGAAAAAAGTCTTCAACAATCAAGTATCAACTACTATAATAATTCAAGAGATAGATATGTGATTGAGGGAGAGCTAAAAGAGTATGAAGAATCAAGGATAAAGATAAGTGTTCAAGTCTTCTACAAAGCAATGCTCAACAATATCATCGTGTTCAAGGTCTTTCATCAGCAACATTATGTGATCGAAATCTATTTTCAAGATCAAGTTCAAAGATAAAGATTTTATACAAGCTTTGAAAGATTCAAGTTGCTAAAAGAAGATCAAGATTAGCTTTTGAGATTGCTGATTTTGAGTTTGAAAGTAGAGTTGATACCTTCAGAGATAATGAAATCTATCCTATCATATAGAGGGAGAAAACTACAAGGTCGTCCTTGGCTTTCACAAAGAATTCTCAGCATTTTTGAGCTACATAAGAAAGAGATCTAATTCTATCCTATCATTACATAGGGGGAGATTGTTGGAATTAAAGATAAATTCCACATTTTTGATGTAATAATAGTGTGGAAATCGTAGAGGGGGGGGGGGGGGGAGGGGTGAATACATTTCCATTTAAAAATTTAAAACATTTTGTATCAAATTATCCATCAAATTAGATGCAATATGATGAGTGTGAAATGACACATTTACCAATTGCATTGAAATGTAAATTGCTTGAATATTTCAGACGAAACATCCACGTCGTCAATCCTAATTCATTGTGTATTTTATGCATGTCTTAAACATATTCGTATAATATTTGAAACACAACCATTGGACAAGTAGACTCAATATGGCATCATCAACACAAGTGTGAGTTATGATCCGATGCATATTCTTTTCATTTAGGAAATGATGTAATTATTTTCATATCAATCAAGAGTTATTGAGTTATGTAGATCCAAGATGTTATCTTTTGTTATATTTTGATATAATCTTAAAACTAAACAAATAAAAATCCGATTTCATGTCCATACACGGAAACTTGTCAATTAGATTCAATAAAGATATCAATCATAATTTGAATAATGAATTGATATATTCTCAAAATCTTTCTTGACCCTCACGAACACTCATTTAAAAGAAAATAGATAAATATTTAATATGTGTTAATATTTAATCGCTAAATTAGTTGTAAGGTGAGGTTGATGAAAGAATGGATAGTTAATTGTCTTATTCCAAGATTGTCCTAAATTTACATGTGGGAAAACTATTTGTTGTTATGTATAATATACATAGTTTTTGACATTTTATGAGTATGAGTTTTTTAACCATTTTTATACAACAAACATCTTTTGTAAAATACTATATGTTTAAAAAAAATAATTATGTGTATGTTAAAACCATGCAAGCACAAGCATTCTTTTTTTCTTAGTTATTGATGTATTAATACAATCTTTTCTTTTGTTTGACCAACCCAAGGTCAAACCAAGCAAGTTGTTGAAAATATTTAAACGTGTTGTTGAAAATAGATTAAATCGTTGGAAATATTTAGGTGACTAGTTTTAATACATTTAATAATATACTTGACAAGTTATTTAACTCTTATTCCTAAATATATTCTCATAACTGAAAAGATTTACAAGATGTTTATGCAACATTTGTAAGTTAAGTGATCTATGCCTATATGTAATGCAAGAACAATTTTGCAATCTTAATGCAAGAAATCTATCATAAGTTCTAGTTATTCATAATCCAAAAAACTAGCTACAAACGAATAGTGTACATGGCACATGTGCTTAGATATTCAATTAGCTTAATTACAAGTAGCAACGATCATTTAATAATTTTTACTAACTTAAGATATAAAGAAGTGCACATAATCACATAGCATACCACATAAACGTACTTGTCGTAGTTTTGTGTATTAGATACAACAATGTATACTTAGCTCGGTTTTGTTTGAAGACACATTAGTTTCCTCCCCATTTTAAAAATCAAGTTTAATATTTTTGAAAAGTTAATTATACCATTTTTCAAAGATATACCAACTAGAAATGTCCGACTCGAAAGAAAAAGACAAAATACAAGTTTTACGTTAAAACGAGACTCAACGTTTTAGACAATAAGTAGTATTTTGCCTTTCTGACTAAATTAAGTTTGAAATAAATACTTGGAAGTATTTTTATATGAAAGTAAACTATATTCTCTTCGAAATGGCGGGTGGCATGACTTCTATGGACTTACGGTTGATTTTATATGATCTTTCAAAGTTTCTGAAAAACTACCGAATCAGACAGGTGGTCCCCTTAAAATTAAGGGGGCCGCCCAGGAATTAAGGGGGCCGCCCACCTGATACTTAAAATTATGATTTTTGTAAAAGATTGTTTTCTGACTTTGCGAAAAGGTGTACAACTTTTTGAATTAGATACCGAAGGTAAAGAGGTAAGATACTACTGAGTTTTGAATACCGAACATAAAACACGTATTGTAAGCATCATTTTTACAGATTGAGGGCTAGTATACTTAAGTGTATTTTACAACAAACTAAATACAAGTTAAG
Source organism: Tanacetum coccineum (assembly GCA_026074375.1). NCBI lineage: Eukaryota > Viridiplantae > Streptophyta > Magnoliopsida > Asterales > Asteraceae > Tanacetum > Tanacetum coccineum. The sequence goes on from BQNB010108508.1 coordinate 19,058, forward strand.
CCAACATAAACCACTTTGTATATGTTGAGAACCCCCTTCATGGGTAATTTGATAAATGGATCGCTGCTCCTTTTTAAAACCATTTGTTTTGAAAGATATAGATGCGATGTGGTTGTAAGTAATAAGACAATCACTATTAGCTAAACAAGATAACGGAGGGTCAAGGAGGATGAAATAAATAAGTAGCCGATTTTATTTAGTGAGAGAAAGGAAAGATGTGTATGCTTTTAGAAAGAGAAACAACACATACCCAATGAGATATAAAATGAATCCTCACCCCTCCATGGAAGTATGGAGGGGTATATATAGGTCAAGACAAGGGACACTATTCTAACTTAATAATTCGTTATAGTCGCCTGAAGTTTGCCTAATAATAAACTAAAAGTAATTAGTATTAAGTTCTACATATATTAATGGCTAACAGTCTTCCCCCCAATAACTGTGGACATACGGATTTACTTACAATGTTCCTATCAGTACAAATGAAACACAAATATAGTCTTCCATAGATTCCAAGCAATGATGATGTCTTGCTGTGAGTTCTCCTGGGGTCTTGAAACTTGTTACTCCAGTTGGTATCTTCATTGTCTTTTTCTAAGTGTCTGGAACCATTGTAGTATGCATTGAGATTGGATTAACTTCCCCTTATTCATGTTGCATGTTTCTTGATAATCTTTCTTCTTAGCTCCTTTTTTGGCGAAAGTTTCTAATCAAGTTCCCCCCAAGAACCCAACATCCTATCTGAGCTTGATTTTGAGACTTTGATGTGTGCTTTCAACATCTTTTATATTGTATTGACATACACATCAAGAGATTTTGGTAGGAATAAAAGCACACCCATATACTATTGCTACTTGTACATTAGGTCTTGGTGAATATTCGGTTCGGGGGGAGGACATGTCTGAGGAAACTCTAGCAACAATTCTTCTCGCAGTATGCTTTAATACTGTCATTTAACCATAAGTATAAGTAAAATAGTATTACATTTTACTCTTCCCCAGGAAGTTGTTGAATTGGTAACTTCAAAGTCAACAATGTCCCGGATGTACAACCATTTTAACCATAGTGGTTGCGATCTCTGAAGCATCATTGTGGTGTACGTCCATTAATTCTCGAGTTGTTCTTGACGGTTGCACCAAAATCTGATTATCCAACGAATAGCAGTGCCGTCTGTGAATTAGAATAACGTAGGAGGAGTGTATCAAGAATCAATAAAACTTTGTAAAATCAAGGTCTTGTATTTTAATGTCGTTAAGAACTTGGAGAAATTTGCTTCGACTTTGAAAGTATCATTGTGTTGTGGAATAACAATAATATATCCCGTGAGATTGCTGAATTACTTCTCCAACCTTTTTTAAACTCTCGCTAACTTACCAACCTGGATTTCTAGAATCGGTATTGTTATGTTCACTTGTGAAGTAAACCCGATATTCCAACTTGAAAATGAAGCTAGAATTCCGATATTGTGTGTGTTAATTAACTCACTTGCACTGTTGTTGATGAAGAACGGTGCAAGATTTTAAATCTGATAAGTAAGTCTATACTCAAACCAGAAAAGGATAAGAAGTTCAATGCCTACTCTGAAAATTATCCACATCGATATATGCGTGTGACATGAGTACTACAATTAACTCCTTTAAGTGATAGCTTATAAACCCCATGAGCACTACTATGTAACTCCTTAAATCATGGTTATTAATTAGATTAATCCAAAGGTCCCGAATAATATGCTGTTATATACGTTCAAGCAAGTCATCAATCGATAGATTGGGTTTAAAGAAAAGGGGTAGAAAATAGAAGGAAGTCTCGATGATGAATTAAGTGGACGCCTTCATGAAACCCACTTCAATATCAAATAAGGGATACCAAATCAACTTCGTGATCACTTGTCATTGTAATCCGAATCTTTAGCCGTTTGTCGTTTAGTGAATCTTATTCGGATCGTTTTAGTGTCATGTATCGTGTTTGTTGTGTTGTTGTTTGGGAATGTCGTTAAAGTAGTACAAATGTTATTTTCAATTGTCGGTAACGAATCTAGCACCACAACTATGTAAATTTTTGGTTTATAACTCAATCAAGTCCAGCCCAAATCCTTTAATAATGCTCGATCCATAACTGAATCATTATAACAGCCCAATTATTAATATGAATCTGGTGTACCACAAAATCCAAAAGTCCATCCCACTTTTTGACAAAGCCCAAGTCCATCACACACTAACCATACCCGGTCAAATAAAAATTAGAGATATATATCCCACATACCCTAATTGTTCTCAAACCCTAATCACTTTACACACTAAACTCACGCAGTCATCCTCATCTCTCCCAAAATGATAATAAGACTTAATCCTTCAACCAATATCCAACACAGGAACGTTCAACCTTATAACTCCAATCTCTTCAAACCCACGAATCAGTACATATCCCTACCCTTTCCACAACCTTAATACTTCTCATAAGTATCAGACGCAACCATACTCCAAATATATCACACCGTTTCAGTTAGCACACACCGACGAAAGAAGAACCAAGAGTATCGGCTTCAAGATCATTATATGTGGTCTCGGGTAGGGTTGTTTTTTGATTTTTTATTGATTGAGTTAATCAAAATAAAGCATAGTTTATAGCATAATTGTTATAAGACTATCTTTAATTTCGTAAATCAAAAGTGGTTTTATTTACCATCACAGATCGATGATGGGGTAGGTTTCGTGTTATTGATCATTATAAGGTCTTGAACTCTATTTGTAAAACACAAAACACAATCTGAGATCTTGATTTAATAGTTCGATTCTTGTTGATGTGTGATGGAGAAGGGTGAGATTAAATGTGACGATGGGAATTAGGTTTAGATTGGGAGTTGGATTTGTTGGTTTATTGAATTTGTGACGAGGGTTTACTATGTTTAGTAAATGGATTTGTTGATAAGGCTATCGATGTTGTTGATGTTGTTGTTAGAGTTTAGTTTCAGTCAGAGTTGCTTATTCGGTTGACACAGTCTCCTGTGAATCCGGTTGCCTCAATATCGTGAATTTGGTTAATACTAAACAACTACGTATCTGGTGAAAGAAGAAACTGCGAGTTCGATGAAAGAAGAAACTGCGAGTTCAGTGAACAAAGGAGCTGTGAGTCCGGTTGATAAAGGGCTGCTAATTCGGTTGTCCTTATCGTCCTTGTTCTTGTCTTCTAGCATAACTAACAAAAATCGTCCTTTGAAGCTTAAAAATGGATATGTGTTCCCTTGTCTTGTCCTTGTGTTCAAACTGTGTCCAGATAATATACCCAGAAATAAGCACTCTAATAAGCTGGAAAATAAGCTACGTTTAAAACTTAAAAAATGGCTAAAATAAGTTACTTATTAACTGAATAAGCCGTAACCAAGGAAAAACAAAAATACGTGTATACATAATACACATCTTTTGAAGAGGTTTAACACACCAACCAAAAAACACGTAAATTGCTTCCAAAGTTTACCAAAACAAAAACCCATATAAGCCCATATAAATAAGCCGACATCGACGTAAGCCCAAGATTAACGTGGTGCTATTTTAAAGCCCAAATTAAAATAAGAGAAATAAGAAATGAATAAGCTTAAAAAAATAAGCCGAAACCAACAATAAGCTTACAAACACAACACACACGAATACAATACACCCTCGGTTAGCTCTGATACCAATTGTAAGTAATAAGAAATCACTAGCTAAACAAGATTTGGAGGCCGGGGAGGATGAAACAAATAAGTAGCCATTTTATTTAGTGAGAGAAATGAAAGATGTAAGTGCTTTTAGAGAGAGAAACAACACACACCTAATGAGATACAAAATGAATCATCACCCCTCCATGGAAGTATGGAGGGGTATATATAGGTCAAGACAAGAGACA
>BQNB010108509.1:0-12674 GCA_026074375.1 Tanacetum coccineum
ATAGAGTATTTTGACTTGTGGGACTCGTGCATAATCACAGTCCTCAAGTCACCATAACATGGTAACCAACTCCTACAATTTAAGCATAGAGTTCCATTCGCACGGGGTTCCAACTTTTCCATTCTAAGTTTCTCTGGATCCTTTGAATTTTCAATCAACATACCTCCAACATCTTCGTTCTTGATGTTCTCTGGTTTTTGTGCTTCAGTCTGAGCACTTAGAAATTTGTTTGGGGAGATTCAAACCAATAGTCATGACTAAGGCTCAAACTCTTAATGGCTTTATTCGCTCTTTCCTGCTCAAAGCATCAGCAACAACATTTACCTTTCTCGGGTGATAACGAATCTCACAATCGTAATCACTGAGCAACTCTAACCAACGACGTTGCCTCATGTTTAACTCTTTCTGATTAAGAATGTGTTGTAAACTCTTATGATCAGTGAACACCGTACACTTGGTCCCATACAAATAGTGCCTCTAAATTTTAAGAGCGAACACTACTGCTCTAAGTTCCAAATCATGAGTCGTATAGTTCTTCTCATGAATTTTCAATTGGCGTGATGCATAAGCAATCACCTTCTCTCTTTTCATCAACACAATGCCCAAACCTTTGATTGAAGCATCACAGTATGCGATAAAATCTTTGCTCCCTTTAGGTAAAGCCAGAATTAGTGCACTACATAAATTCTGCTTCAATAGTTGAAACGCTGCTTCTTGTTTATCGCCCCAAACAAACTTGACATTCTTCTGTGTAATCTTGGTCATTGGCTTGGTGATCTTCAAAAATCCTTTGATGAATCTTCGGTAATACCCAGCAAGACCTAAAATTATCGAATCTCCGTTGGCATTTTAGGAGATGCCCAATCTTTTATGGATTCGATCTTGGCGGGATCCACGTGAATGCCTTGACTATCAATCACGTGGCCGAGAAATTGTACCTTGGGAAGCCAAAATTCGCATTTAGAGAATTTAGCGTACAACTCCTCTTTCTTAAGCAATTCCAGAATTGCCTTAAGATGTTCTTCGTGTTCCTTCTTGTTCTTGGAGTAGATAAGGATATCGTCAATAAAGACAATCATAAATTTATCCAAAAATGGCTTGCACACGCGGTTCATGAGATCCATAAATACCGCTGGTGCGTTCGTCAAGCCAAATGGCATAACTTGGAACTCATAATGACCATATCGAGTTCTGAATGCCGTCTTCGGAATATCTTCTTCCCGTACTCGAAGCTGGTGATAACCTGATCGCAAGTCTATCTTAGAATAAACACTGGATCCTTGTAGTTGATCAAATAAATCTGTCGGGAGCGAATAACGGTTCTTCACCGTCAGCTTATTTAAATCCCGTAATCGATGCATTCACACTCCGGAATATTGTATGATGAAGAGTTGTAAATGCTCGTCTTAATCCTCCTAATAACGGTAAGTCCAATTTTTTAAATCATATGTAGAATTTCATTGGTACGGGTCTCAATTCCTTGATGACGTTTAACTTGTCGACGGTTTATCCTAGGACGACTAATGATACGTCTTCGCCTTTTTGGCCTAGTATTTTGTATAAAATGATGTCGAATTTATATAGTAAAGTGGTGTTGGTAATTTTTTTTATACGTGAACAGTAACCCCAACGGTTATTTTCTCCTTTTAAATACCAAATTTTTATCCTCAATTTCTCCACACAACACTAAATCTTTCACTTAAATTTTCTCTTATCCAATCCTTAAAAATGTTGCATATCATTACACTCTTGGCGATGGCGAGCGCGGTAGCACTTGTCATTTATCTTGCCTACGTCCTATACGAAGAAGAATTTCAGTATCTGGCCTTTATTCTAGCGATTCTTATGCCCCTCATCGTTCTTGCTATTGGCGTGGATCTCTTTTGGAAGGAATAGATATTATTGCTAGGGGAAGGTTGTAATAAAACTTGTATTTCCTTTATGTTCTTATGTAATCTTACTTCTAAGATAATAAATGGATGTTGTGGCAATAAATTTATTTGTTATTTTTTATTCGTTACCACGCTTGGTAACTCGTTTGCATTCCCCTTCTAAATTGTTTTAACTTGAGCGTTCAAAAGTAGTGACATTGGTATACTATTTATTGTTGTCGTCTAAGGCTCAACGCTCTAAGTGGCTTATTCGTTCCCTTCGGCTTAACACGTCAGTTTATAATATTTTTTTAAAGGGGGTAAAAATTTACCTAGTTATTATGATTATTAGTTTGGTTCCTTGTGATAAATACACTTTGTGAATACGCACACAAAACTTGACCATAACTAGAAAATTGTTTTCTTGACAGAAGTATTAAGGAGACTACTCTCAGCCTGGCGTGGTCCTTCCTAAATTATACATAGTTAATCAGGCCATGTATAATTGTGGACTAACGATGCATTGCTCATTTTCGTTAAAATAGCATTATGATTTCATGATATTTGAGAGAGTAGTTTGCAAGAGTAAATAAGGAATCTAAATTAATATTGACAAAATTTTCATAATACGATAATTTGATAGATAATTTAAATCATCCACGGGTACAACGAGGTTCAAAAGAAAGTACAATACAAATTCCTATTGGAATTTAAAAGTCTAAATAAAAGTTTCCGCTTAAGATCGGCTAGGTAATACGAGAGGGTCTCTCATTAGATGTTGAGGTTAGACGTCGTGGCGCTAGAGTCTTCATAAGCTTTTCCTTTCCAGTACATGTCCATACATTTGTAGTGTCCCAAACCTACACACTCATAACAAGTGGGAGTTCGTTGATTCCTAGCAGCAATAGGTGTTCTACAATTTCAGGTTATGTGGCCAAACTTCTTGCAATTTCCACTCTTTAACAATACACGAACCAATATGGTGAAAATTGCACTGGAACACAGAAAGGTAAAGATCCAGCATATTCCTCTTGTTTATTGGCTAAAAAAGTGTGTGCACTAGGCATCTAAGCCTTTGGTTTTGTTGGCTCGAGCTTCCATTGTGGTTACCTTCCCACTTCCTCTTGTTGCTTGTATTCTCTGCTACCATGTCTTCTTGTCGTTCGGTCTGGCTCATTGACTTGCGGGACATGTTGGTTTTCGTCTTATAAATAGCATTAGCCACTCATTGGGCTACAACCCGCTCAATTTCTTCAACACTCATCCCTTGATTAACAGTTGTCATTATTTCCTGAAGATCACAGGGAACAAATGTATATGAAGTTTCATCCAATGGAAAATCATGACACTTTGTGATCCCAACATATATGTAAGGTGAGACCACATTATGCAAAGATATAAGATAACAACAACCATGACATAAATAAAACCACATCATACTATAGCATGATCATAACCAACAGTGTCGGTTAATACTTAATACATTGTTTTACCTGAGTAAAAGAGTACGAGCTTTTCATTAATGCTACCAACCGAGTATTACTCAAGTTTAGTGGGATACAATACAAAACAAGCTACATTGACAAAGTCTATTTGTCCCTTGTCTAGGGAGCTTCTCAAGATTCTAAGATGCAAGCCTCTTATGTTTATCTTAAGTAATTTCATGTTCTCCTGTGATGGTGATCCTACTGGGGTATGAATGAAGGTAGTGCCACAGCAAACTTAGTAATTCATTTCTCTCACAGATGGTGAACGTGGGGATGTAAGGGTGTTAAAAATACATCCTACTTGTACTAAAGATTTGGTCACAAAAAAACAAGATGATATGGTGTGGAGAGGTATTTGGTGTATAAGCAATACTCATCGGTCGTCAAAAGAGCGCTCTGTAATTTGGTACACAGACTGACAGGGGTGACATTAAACACTGTAGGTACAGCCAGAAGGGTCAGCCGGAGCTAGGTGTTCCTCGTCCTCCTCATCCTTCTCAACATCATCATCATCGTTGTCATCATCAGATGACTCATTATCATCATTTTCTCCTCCATCGGCAGGATAGTCAGCAGGATCCTCCTCAGGGTCCTCCTCGTCCTCCTTCAGATTAGAGTTAGCTATGTTGCCCGGTGATAGGGTTGTAGGTGAGGCATCAGCAGGTAGAGGCTGATCCTCCATTGGTGCCTCTAGCTCCTCATCAGAAGCTCACTGGAATCTTCATGGCTCAGAATTAATATAGACAGACGTGTAGGTAACCGTCGATGGTGAAAACATGACTGCTTGCAACGACCAAAACTTAACTTATATAAGTATATTATATAAGACCGATATGGTAAATATGAATATGCTCTCATGGCATAAATGAATGATGGTAAGATATCATATTCGATAGCTTAATGTTTAGGTAGTGGTTAGGACCTACGAGCTTATAGTACTACCTTGAAATGTTCCCCTATTTATATAAATAACCCTTACATAAATAAATGAAGAGTATGTGCGAAAGAATGCAAACTCATCTTTGTATATATAACATGAATATTCCTCCATAGTCTAACGTATGTACTAAAATATGAACAACGTATATAATCATTTAAGGCATCCAGTAAAACTAACTCATTTAAACAACTAGTATATTTATGGTCCCATGAAAAAACCCTTATCTGATTGCAATGTTTGAAAACGGTTATGAGTCCAGCAAAATATTTGACATGTTTTCTCTATAACCTTGCTCTATATACAATCTGTAATCACCCCCAAAATGGTCATAGATAGCGGAATATAGTTTTGGGGAGTGTACTGTCATAAATCAATAGCACAAGATATATAAGAACGAACGTTTAAAAGAGTTCGTATTAAAAACGATACATTAGATTTTAGCAAATGTTTTATACAAAAGCTCCGAACATTAACTCATTCATTGATAAATTATACAAAGAATCCTAGTTTCATAACAAATGCTTCTCCAAAATGTAATGCAACCAAATCTTTAATGCAAATGACTTCCAAAATAAACCGACCACCTGTATCCTCCTGCACTCGATGCCTTATTGACCACCTTGAGAAAAACAAGCTAAAAACGTTAACAATAATAGGTTTTGAGAATACATCGGTTAATGAATTGAATAATTTCGGACACCGCAAGATTCCCCCGTGATAATACATTAAATGTAAACATCACAAAAATGTAATTATGTTTCCCTAAGCTCATGACACTGAAGCTCGACATAAATGAATTGCAATATAAATTGCCTACATTGCCCATGATGATGTTCTAACCCAGAACATCCCAAATCCGACATGGGTATATTTCTTTTCGTATGTCTCGGTATTTTCGACAAAAACCTATGGATAGCTAATCACCCGAACGGGGGCAATCGCCCCAAATAACTTTTTATAACATTCGCGCTCACCCTCCAAGTGATTTACAGTTCATGATAGTGGGCACATTAGGTTATCGCTACTTAGGCAAACACGTAATCAGTTTAAATATGAAATGTTCACTTGCGTCCAATTATAAAACAAAGAATGTTCTCACCCTAAAACTTATAAATGAGTATAAACAGTAAAAACGTTGAGTCTATGAAAACCACCACAGAGTGGATGAGTTTAACAATGTAAATCACAACATAAAATTGCTCACAATTACGCAGAATGCAACCTAATCAACTAAATGGTCGTACGGGTACTAAGTACTTTGACATAAACTACTGAACCAGACGGTCTCCGTGTAATACGATATTGTATAAAGTTATGAAGAAAATAATAATCTTAGAGACCATTGTTTAACTTACAATGTCTGAGAACGAAATAAGACCAGTGTGCAACTCACAATGTCTAAGAAGTAAAACGAGACCATTGTGTAACTTACAATGTCTGAGGTATAAATGAGACCATTGTGCAACTCACAATGTCTTAAGAAATGTTCTAGTATTTATATAATTAACTCTTATATAAATAAACGTATGATATACGCAAAAGGAATGCAAGCATATATATTATATATATATATGTATGTCATGTAAGCACTTAAGGTAACAAGTAACCTAAGCAAGTAAGCAAGTAGTGTGTATGCACTTTGAAAATGTTTGCTGTAATGCAATGCTTGTGAAAATGGTTATAGTCTAGGGTAAAATATGCAACCTAGTTCCCTACAACCAGTGTTCTGATACCAATCTATAACACACCCAAAAATGTGTCGCAGCGGAAATGTGTCCGGGGGCGTTACTTCATTATACACAGCGCTAGATACAAGAGAACGACCTCTAAATGTGTCGTTTGAAAAGTAATCCCGTTGATTTCTTTGAAATTGATATAACATTTGTCTCATTATTGCATCACATTGAAAAGCTTGAAGGTATAGACTCCAATGCACATCAGAAAGCCAAGCATCTAATTTACCTGAGAAAAACATGTTTAAAAAGTGTCAACATTAAAGTTGGTGAGTTCATAGATTTGTTTAAGTATAAACGTTGAACCAAGGTTCTGTAAAGTGTGTATAACCATTTAAATCCTTAAATGTTCTTCCAAAATGTATGTATGATTTTTAGAAATCAAATAGTTGTAAAGTATGCATTACCATTTCAATCCCCAAATAGTCACAAAAATGTACGTATGAACGATGTACCGCAATTGTTCAAAGCATGTATGATATTTATAGATATATCACCAAAATGTTTCAAGTATGTATTGCCACTTGATTCAAGGCACAGTAAATATCCATGTGAGTATAAAACCATGATTACAATTACTCTAAGTTCCTGACACTGAAACCTTACTATGTACCTATCGTAGGTATCCCCTCCAAGAACACCCGGGCAGTAATGAAAACCATATGTACCCATCAAAGGTGTTCCCCCCCCCCCTTCCAAGAACACCGGGGAGTAATGAATATGTCCCCTTGAGGTGTCCCTCCAAGAAACACCTGGCAGTATGAATATGTGCCCCTCGCAAGTGTCCCTCAAGAAACACCGGGCAGTAATGAATATGTGCCCCTCGTAGGTGTCCCCTCCAAGAACATCGAGGAGTAAAGTATGTATTTGTGACCTAATATGAAGTCAAATAATGTATCCCATAGCGAACTATGTAAATAAGTATGCAAACCAATTGGAAAACTATTCATGTAACAAAGCATAGTAATCATGTGAATGAATTTGCAAAAAAGCTATTTCTACCCAAAAAATATATGTAAACCTGTAAAAAATGGGTCTATGAACTCACATTGATGGTGTAGAAGATTGGCAGAATTGCACATATTAAGCACAGCACAAACGAAAAACCGAAACGGCTCGATCAAGAAGTTGCGATTTATCTTAACGGATAAGACCCACTAGCCTAGGATAATGTATTTGGGTTTTCCGATGGATGAGTACATCAATGCGACATGTTGATAAAGATTTAGATTTCAAGTTGTAATAGTTCTGGTGGTTGGGTTAAATAAAATTAATCGAAAGTAAAAGCAAAGTAGAAATATATTTCGTATATAGTTACATATGAAAAATACAATTATATAATCATACCGTGAATTATATAACAAAGACAAAACAATCCAAAATTAATATGAAGGTTATTAGTATTTGACAAGTATTATATAATAGAGGTCGTTGAGTAAATAATTAAACCAAACAGTTTGACACGTTTTCGGAAATCACCACTTAATTAAATAAAAGTTCTTTCAAAGCTTTTACAAAAGTTATGACTTTATCTTCTAGTCGGGAATCATAAATTAATATTTTATAATTTAGTATTCCGTTTTCTTGACGGGTTGTAGCTAAAATAGTTGTCTCATTGTAAAAGTATAGTTTTCGTTCGTTTGTCGGGTTATTGTATAATACAAATTAATAATCTTAAAACTATATAACTTCGTCCTTTTATCGGGTTTCTAAGATAATAGAAATTATAAAGAAATTTATTAAGTATAGTAGTTTATAGATTTTTCGGCATAATCTATTCGTTTATAAGACGTTCCCATATTTATAAACTTCAATGTTCTTTTCCTCTTAATAAATCAATCAATATTGCAAACACCCGCGCGTTTTAAATATATATATATATATATATATATATATATATATATATATATATATATATATAAACGAGATCGAACATGAAACAAAATAATTATATAGCACATTTATTTAACCATTTTAACCACCACTTAATCCGATTTTATATTTTCTCAAAACTTAACATATTTATATTAGTCAATTTATATTATCCCAAACGCACCCTTATTGGTTTTCCTGCTAACCCAAACGCACCCTTGTTGTGATTTTTCACAGCCAAACACTCTAACTTACTATAAACCCAAACCTAACCACAACCTTGGGGCAATCTCCAAACCAAACGCACCCTATTCGTGTACTATAAAACCAACGCCACACTGTGGTTTTTTGTAACCCAAACGCACCCGTGGTACTTCTATCAAAACCAAACGCACCCTGTTGTGTATCTACACAGCCAAACGCACCCTTTTCGCTGCTAATCCCACAACCAAACACTCCCTATATGTTTTTAACAAACAAACGCACCCTATGTCGTTTTTCTGCTAAACCAACGCACCCTACGTGGTGTCAAGAAAACCCAACGCACCCTATTTGATTATTATGTTAAACCAAACGCAACCTACTCGTTGTTTTCTTATACCAAACGCACTCTTGTGCTGACCCAGATCCGAACGCACCCTCTCGGTGCTAATAACATCAAACGCACTCTACGGCTGAGAACAAAACCAAATGCACCCTTCGTGGTGCAAACCACAACCCAACGCACCCTTGTGGCTGTCACGCAGCCAACCAAACACCCTTGTGGGTCGTGTCTTCAACCCAACGCACCCTTGTGGCTGCTGACCCAAAACCCAACGCACCCTTGTGGCTGCTGACCCAAAACCCAACACACCCTTGTTGGTGCTGTCAAGACCAAAACCAACGCACCCTATTATGTGACGAACCAAACGCACCCTTTCGTGTGTTTAAAAACCACGCGCACCCTTGATGTTAACCAAAAAAACGGACGCACCCTTGTGGTGTTGGTAAAACGAAATGCACCCTGGTGGTGAGGCTGAGGTGGTGAGGCTATGATGGTGGTGGCAGCCATGGTGGTGTTGAAGATGAGGCGCGTGGCGGCGCGTGGTCCGGTAGATCGGATAGATCGGGTAGCGGGGAGAGTTTCGGAACTCGGCCAGAAAACTCGCTGGAAAAGTTTTTCGGTGGCCAGAGGTGATGGCGGCGGCGCCAGGGGCCGGATGAGCTCGCTATCACCTTCCGGGGAAGGAAATAAAGAGCACCATGTGAGAAGTGACCTTGTTAGTAGATGCTTGTGAAGTTGTTAATGAGAGTTAATAATTACCTGTCTTAGAATCACTCCCCTTGTCTCTACTGCTACGTTTTATATCATTGTTATATAATGTATCCTGTGGCACACGCCTCCGCCTAATACGCTCGCGCTGAGGGTGCAATTTCTATTACATTATTTGCCCAACAGGGAACCAAAAGTGTGTTCACTTTTGCAAGATAATGGTTCGGGACTTGTTTGGACTAGTTAATGAATGATTCATAACATGAAACTTGCGCCATTGCGTTCCAAATAATTTTTCCCATCAAAAAGAGTATTCACTCGACTAATTTTCATAAACGTTTTCTAAAATTTATTTAAAACGTTTATTATTTATTTGTATATTACTGATAAACTTTGTCCGTAAAATAATCTTTTACTTGAATATTTACGTCTTTAACAAACGTTACTGAATAAAATGATAACTAATTTATTAAATATTTTTATTTAATAAAAAGTGTTAATTAAATATAATTTAATTATTTTCCTGTCGGTACGCGTTGTTTTCGTTTTCAATATATCGCGAGGGTATTTTAGTTAATTTCTGCTTGTTTTCGGGTCTCGGGCAAAACTAAAAAGTTGTCCGGAATGTCGTTTTACATCAAATTGATTTAGAGTCCGAGTTGTGAAAACGTGATTTAGCGGGTCGTTTTTGATAAGTCAACTTAGAAATAACATATATCTTTTTCGTTTTCAAGTCGAATAAGTTAAAAATAACTTTGCACATGAGAGATATGTAATAATAAATGTGATTTATTATTTAAATATGTTTCGAAAAATTAGCGGTTATGCGGAATCATTTTTATGTGACGATAAAAGACCAAAAGTCAAAAAGTCAAGTCAGACCCAAAAAGTCAAAGGGTAAAATAGTCATTTAAAATTCCAAAAATTGTTGGATGTTACAATACATACCCCTTAAAGAAATATCGTCCCGAGATTAAATTTGTGTTGACCGTTTGTGTGACCAAGAAAAGATTTAAGATGTAATAAACCAGTTCTAAACAAGACGCTGATAACTTTATTCAGCAGAATTAGATGCTTCGACACTTCTCCATATACCAAAATTTTTGGCTAAGTTTGACCAGGATATTTAATCCATCAAAATAGGTATCTCAAAAATATCATTACAGATCTTATGACTGATATAACCGCGTCATAGAGAAAGTCTCTTAATAGTGAAAGCATCAAAGGGAAAAGTGTAGTCGCGTGAGTATGTTTGTATAAAGTTTTAAATGTTCCAAGACGGAGTCTCGTTTCTGATATCTGTAATGTTCGATGATTAATAACGGACGAGGCTTATGGATGTAAGTATCCAACTTACTTGGCAGTACTAGGATGTATCGCGACCTAAGTCTTTGTACTAGTGGCCCGAAATGAATAGTTCGACTATCTCTTTCGTCGATAGGTGTTTATCTGGTTTACGGGGTTTGCATTACCTACTGGATAAGGTTGTACTAGCTGGGACCGCTCCAGGACCCAATAGCAGCGACCATAACGTCAATAACTATCACAAATGGTGATGGGATGTAAAGAGTGAGGACATTCGGGAAACAATATCCCCAGAATAAAGTTCAACAAATGAGAGGAGCTCGATTTCGAGAAACAATATCCCCCGAATATAGGTCAACAAATGAGAGGAGCTCGCGGGAGAGCTTATGCAATAAACAATGGAATATGGCTCTTAGTCGTTAGTTCGAGGATGAATCAACTTCATTAGTTCAAGTGTGTAACAAGCCTGTTAGTTCCACGAACAGTTCATGATCGTAAAGATTTGTAACGGCAAAAGTAATAACTTAAGAATGAGATAAGGTAGTTCCAAGTGAGGCCTTAAGATTCTGCTGAGTGGTAAGGCACGATTGTGTTTCTAGACCTTTTTAACGGATTCCGGTGATTATCGGGTTCGAGTTCATACTCGTTTCATATCGGATACCATTAAGCCCACTCATTATTATGTAAGTAAGAAATGATAAACTTATGGTTCGGGGATTTACAATTTCTTTATTTAACTGAAGAGGCGTCCCAATCCTTTCAAATAAAGAGATTATAAATCATCCTACTTAATAATTTCTGATGCAATACGCGTACTCACATAACCTTCAAGGTGATGGATAACATGACGATGCATGTGCTTCTAATGAGTATGGGGCGAGTGTTTAAAACTCGTCTTCGGAGGCGGGGAGTAAAACTACCAAGGAATATCGACCTAGAGTTCAAGATAGTTAATGAGTACTCGGTTAGAGTAAACAAGGTAAAGGTCTCTATGAACGAGTCAACATAGCGATTATCATATCAATCCTCCTATTACAAGTCCCGCCCATACAAGACTTGTAATACTTAGATTTATACATAATCCCATGTAAACAGAACTGTGACGGGCTTTGTTAACATAGCAATTATCATATCAATCCTCATACTACAAGTCCCGCCTATACAAGACTTGTAATACTTAGATTCATATATAATTTCATGTAAACAAAAATTTATGACGGCCTCCGTGTAATACGATATTGTATAAAGTTATGAAGAAATAATATTCTTAGAGACTTATCCTTGGTCTATAAAAGGAACCCTCATGGCATAGTTAGAGATATCAGTTCAATATACATCTCATACAATCATATCTCATAGTTAGTAATCTGTAATCACTTTAACAGATTAATAGAAATCAAAGTTTAGTTTATTCATTGTTCTTCTTAATACTATTGTGTAGATTCCGCATATACAATTAGTATTCATAGTCAGTGTTTCTATATAGTCAATCGTATTATACAGTTGGCTATCACCCTTAGAGGCTGCAATAGATCTATTCAGTTTGGACACACAAGTGGTAATCAGAGCTGTGAGAAACTTGAGTTTTAAGAAAGTAAGACAAAAACAATTATACATCTCTATCACAAAACTAATCATGTCATGGTTCACAAGATGAAATTCCACCACCACCACCACCACCACCATCATCACAAACACCAACACAACAAACTCCTCACACTGTTTTAACCATCAAACTTCCTATTCTCAAGAAGGGAGAATACGATATATGGTCTATGAAAATGGAACATTATTTAGCCCATACAGACTATCCTATCTGGGAGGAGTTATACAAAATGGAAATGGACCTATATCAATCACCACAGATACACAAGGTCAAATCAAGGTTTTGCCTCCAAGGACTGCAGAAGAGATCTTAGCCAGAAAAAGAGAAAGAAAAGCCAGGACCACTTTGCTTATGGCTTTACCAAAATATCATCTTGCTAAATTTCATAAAATGACTGATGCAAAAGAGATGGGGGATGCCATCAAATCTAGATTTGGTGGAAATGATGAATCAAAGAAGATGCAGAAGTATATTTTAAATCAACAGTTTGAAGGTTTCTCTGTATCAAACTCAGAAGGACTACTGATAAGTGTAGAATACACATATCTATTTATGCTTAAAAAGGCCCAATTCAACCCCAAACGGATCAAAAATGGCAAAAATGTGCT
>BQNB010108510.1:6532-22939 GCA_026074375.1 Tanacetum coccineum
ACAATCTTAGCATTCATTTCCCTAGTGCGATGTTTAATTCTTATTTATATAGTGGTTCTAATATCATTAGGCCCGATTGGTAGTCGAAACCTAACCTATAATTCCTACGATCTCAACCCCGTTGTTCACAAAAGTCGGGCGTCTAGTTCATACTTATTAAGCCCCCAACTATCCTATAGACTATATCTAATGTCGACAATCCCACTTCTCGACATTTAAACCCCCATTAGGTGCTAACTAATTAAGGGTTTACCCGCGTTTCTTAAGTATCTAATCTAGTATAGGTGGTGGTATGGACAACCCCTATAATCGAAATAGAAGCTATCCCATCTCGAGTAATCTTTTAGACTAGCTTTCAATTATTCACACCTACTTACTAACTAATAAGCTCTATACAAGGCTTAACACTACCAAAACACTAGGATCAATCAATAAACATAAGAATATCCATATTAAACGACAATTAAATGAGGAAATAGAAATCAAAACATTAATAGATATAAAACTAGGCTAACACAACAAGGTTTCAGTAGATCCATTCTTCTAAAGAAACTCAACAAGGTTTCTATAGATATACTTTTAAACTTTAAAATTTCAAGAATTATATCTAGTTAATATTTAAACTCGACTCGAATTAAAAATAAACTAGACAAGTCAAACAAACAAACACTTCTACTAATTTAGTAAAAATGATGTATATAATTCGATATTTAATAATAACTTGTATAATTATCAATATCTTGTTTCAAATAAACTCTTCTTGATTTCATTGAATATGTTACAGTTATCTAATATAACAACTTGCATTTTATGAGATATGTTGTTAGCCTCAATTTATTGAGTCAAACAAGGAAGTTCGGTCACTCTACGATGGAGCTTTGGTCTTTAATTAGTTAATGTTGTAATAGGAAAGTATTTGGAATCGGGCTCGATAGTTAATCTAATATTGTATATGTTTCGGGTTTAATCCTAAGCAAAACCCGAGCCCGAGTCCTAGTTGCGCGTCATTTAACGCGACGGGGTATATAAACTCTTTTCTCAATCCCATTCAAATGCTCAATCTATGAAGACATACTATCTAGAAAGCTCAAGATTTAAAGACAAAGACTTCCGCAAACTCTGATTTGAAGCTTTCAAGATAATGGCAAAGTATGAGCATGTTGGTCAAAGACATAAGATCGCAAGATGGCAAAGACGATAAAGACAATGACAAAGGCTCAAAGTCAAGATCGCAAAGCATGAAGGAACAAGCCTACAACAGATAACAAAGACAAAGACCAAGAACACTCGAGCTTAAACGACAAAAGCAATCTCACTGATCTCATGAAGAAGTGTCATCAATGAACTCACTTCGGGGGAGATTGTTAGCCTCAATTTTATTGAGTCAATAAAGGAAGCTCGTTCCTGTGTTCAAGACCTCACTTCGGGGGAGATTGTTAGCCTCAATTTATTGAGTCGAACAAGGAAGCTCGGTCACTCTACGATGGAGCTTCGGTCTTTAATTAGTTAATGTTGTAACAGGATAATATCGGGAATCGGGCTCGATAGATAATCTAATATTGTATATGTTTCGGGTTTAATCCCAAAGCAAAACCCGAGCCCGGGTCCTAGTTAAATATCCCGCGCGTCACATTAAATGTGTAGGGGTATATATATATATATTTAGATATTTTCTAAAAATATCTAAATATATATAGATATTTTCTTATTAGAAAATATCTAGTTTTTCAATTTCTAATCTATCTTTTTTCTTATTCTCTCTCAACTTTCTCATCATCTCTTTCTCTAACTCTTGCTCTCTTTCTCTTTTCTTTTTTTTCGATTTGTGTTTGTGTGTTATGAAGTGAAGCTAATCAAGAACCTACACCGAGGTTGTCAAGTTTTCATGATCCAAGTAACAGAGAAGAAGAAGTCAGACGAGAAGAGATTGGAAGATATTCTCGTAGCTAGAGAATTCCCAGAAGTTTTTCCTGAAGATCTACCTGGCCTCCCTCCCGTTCGCTAAGTAGAATTCCAAATCGATCTAATTCCCAGAGCAGCACCTGTAGCCCGCGCACCTTATAGATTAGCTCCTTCAGAAATGCAGGAACTATCTAATCAACTTCAAGAATTGTCAGACCGAGGTTTTATACAACCAAGTACTTCACCATGGGGAGCTCCTGTCTTATTTGTTAAAAAGAAAGACGGATCTTTCAGAATGTGTATCGATTACCGGGAATTGAATAAACTTACTGTAAAGAATCGTTACCCATTACCCAGAATTGATGACTTATTCGACCAACTTCAAGGTTCGAGTGTTAACTCAAAAATTGACCCAAGATCAGGTTATCATCAACTGAGAGTGAGGGATGAAGATATTCCTAAGACTCCTTTCAGAACAAGATACGGACACTATGAATTTAAAGTTATGCCATTTGGGTTAACTAACGCACCTGCTGTATTCATGGATCTCATAAACCGCGTATGTAAACCATACTTGGACAGATTCGTAATAGTATTCATCGATGATATTCTCATCTACTCTTGTAACGAAGAAGAACACGCAAATCATCTGAGGATAATCTTAGAATTACTCAAAAAAGAGAAACTATATGCCAAGTTCTCCAAGTACGATTTCTGGATCTGCATGGTACAATTTCTTAGACACTTAATTGATAGTCAAGGACTTCATGTTGACCCCGCCAAGATTGAAGCAGTTAAGAACTGGGCATCTCCTACTACACCCACAGAAGTTCATCAATTCTTAGGACTCACCGGCTATTACCGAAGATTCATCCAAGGTTTCTCAAACATTGCAAAGCCTTTGACTAAATTAACCTAGAAAAACAAGAAGTATATCTGGGAAAAAGATCAAGAGACAGCTTTCTAATTGCTAAAACAAAAACTTTGTGAAGCTCCAATCTTAGCATTACCAGAAGGAAACGGTGACTTTGTCATTTACTGTGATGCATCTCTTCAAGGTCTGGGAGCAGTATTAATGCAAAAAGAAAAGTTCATTGCATATGCGTCCTGACAACTCAAGCCTCACGAAGAAAACTACACCACTCATGATCTTGAATTAGGAGCAGTCGTATTCGCTCTTAAAATTTGGAGACACTATCTATACGGTACAAAGTGTACAGTTTTCACTGATCACAAAAGCCTTCAACATATTCTTCATCAGAAATAATTAAACATGAGGCAACGCCGTTGGTTAGAATTGCTTGCAGATTACGATTGTGAGATCCGCTACCATCCTGGAAAAGTAAATGTCGTAGCAGATGCCTTAAGCCGGAAAACTCCGAATCAGATCATTGATCACGACCCTTCACCCAAAATTTCCAACTCAAATCCTCGAAGCTCAAACCGAAGCAATCAAGGAAGAAAACATCAAAGCCAAAAACCTACGAGGAATGGACAAATCATTTGAAATTCATCCCGATGGAACTCGTTGTATTAAGAATCGAAGTTGGTTACCACTCTTTGGTAATCTGAGAGACTTGATCATGCATGAGTCCCATAAATAAAAATATTCCATTCACCCGAGTTCTGACAAAAGGTATTAGGATCTAAAGAAACTCTATTGGTGGCCTAACATGAAGGCAATCATCTCAGAATATGTTGGCAAATGTTTGACATGTTCTAGAGTTAAGGCGGAATGTCATAAGCCATCCGGCTTACTAGTACAACCAGAGATTCCTATGTGGAAATGGGAAAGAATAACAATGGACTTCGTTACAAAACATCCCAAAACATCAAACGAACATGACACAATTTGGGTCATTGTCGATCACCTTACAAAATCCGCACATTTCATACCTACCCGAGAAACAAATAGTATGAAAACCCTTACTAGGTTATACATCAAAGAAATAGTCTCCCGGCATGGTGTGTCAATATCCATCATCTCGGATCATGACAGTCATTTCACATCCAGATTCTGGCAATCACTACAAAGTGCCTTGGGTACTCAATTAGACATGAGTACGACATATCATCCCGAAACCGATAGACAAAGTGAAAGAATGATCGTGTCGATAGTATATATATATATATATATATATATATATATATAATATAGGTAAATTAGTAATAAACCAATTCACAAATAAAATATAATTCTGGAAGTATCGACTTCGAAAGTAACCCCTTCTAGTCGTTTCCCGGGTCGTTTATGTTCCTGCGAGGCGTGAATTGAACTTTTTGTTGAAGTTTGAGATTGGGATTTTGAATAGTTTAATGATTTTTGGTTTGTTTTTCTAATTCTACCAACAAAATTTAAAAGCATATAAAGTAAATTAAACAATTAAAGCAATTATGATTCTAAATTAAAAATTTTAACGGAATAAACATAAAAAAGCGACAAATTAAGCAACTAAATCAAATTTGCATATTTAAAAATAATGGCAACAATAAAAATGGCAATTACAACTATCATACTAAAAATAAAGAGGCTAAGAGAAGAGAGATACCAAATATGATGGAGAGTACAAAAATGACGAGATGAAATGAGACCCGCTCCATAAGCCACGAACCAAATCAAACCGATAAACCAAAATTGAACTGAAACCGATCCAAATCTAATATCATTGATTAAATAACCGAACGGGTGGAACCAGGGAACCAAATATAATCCCTAAATAATAATAAACACGGCTGAAACAAAATTTTACCAATTGAACCACATAAATAATCATGTGTCAATTCCATTCAGTAGCTTGCGATGTACCATGAGTAACAAACAAAAGAATTGCTTGTAAACATAACCATTATATGTTAAACCATTAATTTTTAATTCAATCTTAATCAATTAACCATCAATCTTATTACCATCCAATCAATAAACTAAAACCACATGTACTGAATTCATATATAATCTAATCGTCCCATAAATATTTTGGACCAATCAAAATCATTCACTAATTATTTAATAAGAATGTATAGATGACATTCTCTTTTGAGGAATAAAGTCCAACTTACAGTTGACGGCTACAAATGACCAAAGAAATAAAGATGCAGACGGATTCAAGCTCACGGCAGACAGGCTCAAATGGACGTATTAATGCAAAAACAAAACGAGCTTACCTCTTTTTTCATAGCTCTAATACCATGTAGAAATCAATAGAGAATCATTTCAACTTTTTATTAATAAACTTGAGATCACAAGACTTAAAAAGAGTATTTGCTTACATAAAAGCTTAAAGACGGGAAAAGTAGAATAAGAAAAAGCTTTAAAAAACTATAAATAATTTAAAACAGAGCTACACTACTCCTAAAACTAGATACATCTTCTGTGTGAAATCGTCTCCCTTTTTATAGGGAAATGTGTGAGCTTCTTGTGAGGTAAGACAGACAAGGCATTGAATGCTTTCCAAAATTATTTATGGAAATGGCCAATCACCATTAAAACCGCCATTATTGCTTTGACATTTCTCATTAAATTTGATTATGCACATTAATTGCTTTGACCTTGACCATTCAATGCGCCATTTTTATATTTTCAAATGAAGATGAAGCGAGTAACGGACGTTAGTGTAGGGACTAACAATGTCATGGCTTGAGGACTAACGATGTGATATGTTTCTGGTGTGGAGACTAACAGTCGTTAAGTCCTTTATTTGGGCTTCTTTCTTGGGCCGATTCTTTTTATTATTATTTGGGCCGGTTTGCAAAATGTCCTCGGCTCTGGCTTTTCTTTATAATCTCGTGCTCGGTTTTGTCTGATTTTTGCCTTGTTTTTGTCTTTTTGTTGATATCCGATACCTGCACAGTACACAACACAAAACAAGCATATATTTGGCATTTTATGTCCGTTTTTGGTCATTTAAGCTCGTTTTATTTAGAAAAAGGTATGTGTATTTAAGCACATACCAAATCCCCTCATACTAAAATATTGTTGTGTCCTCACGCAATGAAATAAATCAATGTCTAGAAAACCAAAAATTTCAACCCCCTTAAATTAAATACCTTGAAAAGTAGCAAAGTGTAAAATTAAAAGGGATTAAGAAATTACTAGTTTTTAAAACATTCCCCGTTTTTACCATTTTCTTACTTGCATACATATTTTTCTTATTTTTTTTCATTATATACAACATGCTTGACTTTCATTATTAATCATAACATTTAGGATCACTGAATAAGAAACACCTCAATCCTAAGGTGCCCTAGAAGGATAAATTCATCGTCCTTGATTTTTCACTTATTCCCAAACTAAGCTTAAAAACAAAATCATTGTTAATTACAAGTTGGGATGCTAACGCTACTCATATTTGCAATTTGTGTAAAACTTCTCCTCCCGACAGATATAATATATTAAGGTGTGTGTGCTCAGTTTGAATTTCGACCATCCAACCCTCGTTTTTAGATAGTTATAACCTTTCCAAGTTTCACGTTCCACTTTTAGTTATATGAATTCAAAGGTGAGATTGTCCCATGTAGCAACATTTCTTCTCGATACATCCCAACCTCGTCGGCTAATGACCTGGCTTTTGACACCCCTCAAAGAATAATTTGTCGAGACTCTCTGACTTTTAAACCCTTTACTAAAAAAAATTCGTAAAACTTAGTAAGTTTATAACAAAAAGCAAGCTAATTCCTCCAAAATTAAGACATTGTAGGTAAGTTAATTCATTTAGAGTGACTTTCTTCTCGGAACCTCCCAACCTCATCGGTCAAGTGCCCAGGCTTTTGACACCCCACATAGAATACTGATCAGAATTAACAAACGTCCAGTTTCAAAATTTTGTAGGGATTAACAAGTTTAAGTTCAAAAGAATGTTTAAATTTTAGAAAAAGTCATTTTCCCTAAATTTTATTAAGCAACATATACTAGCAACATTATTATATTTTTCACATCATTTTCGTTTTTTCCATTTTTTTCATTTTTTTTTTGAGAATAATTTCATATCTACACAGTATACCGAGAAAATTTCTTTTTAGAAAATAAAAACATAATTTGATCAAAAAATCTTATTTATCTATTCATCGATAAAGCTTTTTACTCTAAAAATGTTGATCTTAACGGACTTTTAAGAGTGATAAAACTCTAAATTTAATGGGTAAGATAGTATGAAGACTGTTAGCGATTGTATACTTTTACAACACTAGCGTTTCCCTAAGACATGTCTACAGCGATATTAGATAGAAAGTTGGTTTCTAAAGTCTATAGGCACTTCATCAACAGAAGCAACATCAAAGGATCTTCATTATAAGTTTCATGCAATTATAGATTAAAACAAGGAGGGTTTAGCCTCGTATGTTATAAATGAAGCAAGAAGTAATCAATCAAATAACACATAGACATAGTGAATGATTAATGATATATAACTCACTTGATTTAAAACATGGATTCAAGTAGATGCAATTGGATTTTTGAGGCCCTAAAAAATGACCTTAAAGATGCTATAATGGACTAGGGTGGTTCCATAGGTTTATACCAAACTTACAAATTAAACACCCTAAAAAAACGGTTTTATATTATAGACATAACGACGCGACGACGTCGCTTAGAATCCTGATTCCGTCGCCACGTTGTTATTCTACGATACTTTTGAAGTCGGCACGTCCTTACGCCGTCATGAAATTCATGATGCCGTCACTAGATTGATCATGATGCATCGCTTTATGCCTGCGGACGCGTCTCCAGCCAATGTATGCATTAAATCTTCAAGAGATTTGGTGTAAGTCTGTAATCTTGTACGTTTCTTCTTTAAATGAGCCCAAGTCACGTGTATTTCTCCAAAGCCATCCAAGTGCTAAAAACCTAAAAACAAACGATTAAGGACACCAATATGGACATATTTGCATGATTTAAGGGGTAAATGACCTGAATTGGTTTATAAGAATGACACATTGTCAGTTGACCACTACGAGTTTTGAATTCCAAGGTTTGCTAAAAATGCAAGTCTGCTCTTCATCATATATCTGACTGCTTCCTGAGCTTTGGGCTAACATCAATTTCTCCTATAATCCATGCAGACATTCCTTGGCATTTTTGGACGAAGTACACTGTCTCGCCCAATATCCCCATCATCCTTGACAATTATAACACTTCACAACTCTTGGTTGACCAGCTACATCCAATTTCCCCTTGAAGTTGTAGCAATTCCTCTGTTTCTAGTGCCAGCAAAACTCTGAGATTGTCTTCCTTGAACTTGTTGAACTGTGACTCTGCCATCTTGAATGGTTGCCTGATTTCTGGGATTGGAAGACGTTCTGAGTTGATTGTTTAAAAAAAACCCCCAAAAAAAAAAAAAAAAACACACAAACAAAGGAAACCTTGATGCCCACATCTGTTAGAAATGCCATTGCTTTGTTAATGCAATCAATCGGATCTTATCCTTGTGAAATATAGGAACACGGGACCAGAGTCCAATTGAGGAAAGTTAGCTTGAGAGGTTGCTGTCCATGGCGGGGATTTATGAAATGGTTGTGGAGAGACTAATTGTTTTTGTGATTGATGGTGTGTGATGCTATTGATGATGAAAAGGTGCTGCTTACACTTCGTGTGAATTGTTGAGGAGGTGGATACATAGAAGAACCTTAGTTGTGGAGACTAAGGATGGTTTGTATAGAGTTGGAGTGTTGGTCACCAATGACCAAGCTGGATCCGTATATATTTCACGCGTGATAGGAACTTCATTTGCAGTAATTTATGTTGTGACTAAGGTATGGTACAACCTGATCATAGTGGTGTATACAAACTATTAGATAACTTCACTTCAGTAAACAAACTTGCTTCATTCCGATGGAAGAGCATTCAGAAACTTGGTATTGACTTGAACTTGTTGCATTGTCATCCCAATAGTATGCATGTCATTGATCAGCTAAGAGAATCTCCAGTAGTACTCATACAATGTTTCACCCTAAACATAAGCAAACTTATCAAACAAGTTGTCAATAATGGGCGGTTGAGGGGGGGGATTCACGTTCTTGGTATGTTAATTCATTGCCTTTCATTAGTAGCTCGAATCTATCATAAATATCCTTAACTGCCTCTTGTTGGTCTAACAAGTGCATACATATCGATGAATGACAGAGTAGAATGATTTGGTTGCTTGAAACATCAACAGTCATCGTGAAGGTTGTTGTCTTCAATGAGTTCAAAGTGTTTCTTACGTCTAGTCTGCCCTTTTTTCAATAGTTGGGTAACCATGGACATGATCGTTTGAATCAAGCATCCATCCTACCTTGTTTCTTAATAGATGTTACGACTTGCCCAATGGAATCATACATTGATTTTTATGCATTGGGGGACGGTTATCAGCTCTGGCAACAATGATTGTGTTCTGCTAAGTAGTCATCTGTTTCTAAATTGAAAAAGTGAAATGGATTTAAGATTGATTGGAAAATTGATAAAGGAGGATTGTGTTAAGAGTTGTTATTGTCTGGTGATTAAGACTGATATCCACGGGATTTACAAATCTTCACTAAAATTCGAGAATCACTAAATATTTTAGGGATTTTACAAAGTAAGACAAAACGTAGAAAATTAAAATCTTTTGCTGATTGATGTAATGTTTCGCTTGGAATATAACAATGTATGTTTCTTGGAATATGACGATGTTATAATGTATTCGCTTGAAATATGAAATTGGACAAGAGTTTCGTCTTACATAAAATACGTATTTCGCTTGAACTAAAACCTGTCATAACATCGTTGACTAACACGTTTTTGCTTGCTAACATATCGATTGAACTAAGAAAAATTAAGCAAAGTTTCGTTTAATAGAAGTGACATATAAGCATTGGAGGTCAACCTGTCATATTTTGCTATCATACATATTCGTTACAACATATTTTGCTTACCTACATGTTTCGCTAGCTTTAAACATGTTTTCGCTACCCATCAACGGAAATATTTAGCTAGATTCAAATAAAAACGTACTTATTCACAAAAAATACCCAAAAAATCCACCCTGTGCGTTTTACCGCTTGATATTTTCTTTGCAAAACTAGTTATCTTAGCTTAGATCTTGCCTTAAAAAACACAAACTTTAAACACTTTTAAACACAAACAATCGGGTTTGAATTTTAAAAACACGAAGCAAAAATAAATCAAAGAGTAACGATCAAAACAAGATATAAAACGCACACAAGCTCACGATATCACCCAAGGCAACTGATACCAATTGTAGATGTTCAAATCACTAAAAAAATGAGCAAAAAAGAAAAGTTTTAGAGAGAGGGAAAGTGGTTTGTTTAGCACTTGAAGAGAGAGGAGAAGAAAAGGAAATGTATTATGTGAAAGAACCAAATGAACAACCAACCCTCTCCAAGGTGTGGAGAGGGGTATTTATACCTTGCTTGGGCCGGTCAACATAAGGATGACTTATGTTGACCCGGTTAGCTTGGTAAGTTTCCAAATATTACGCTACAAGCTATTCTATAATATATTGGTAGTGATCGAGTCTTTTCTTGATTTTAACATAGTTTGTGAGCCCGTTTAGGAAGAGAAACCATATAAAGCAATCTATGGGTGTCTTCGGAATGACTAAAAATATTTTTCTGGGGGTGTGCAGAACTCATAAAAACCGAAAACCGAACCGCACGGGAAAGAAACCCGTTGCGGATACGACGGGCCCCACCCCCCCGCGGGCCACACCGCCGCGTACACGAATTTACTAAATCGAACAGAAACCAAATTATAAATAATTTGATTTTCGATTTGGATATAGTTATAGCAGATGAACGAAACCGAACGAAAACAAAATTAACACAAATATATATTTTTTATAAATTTTTATACAAAAAAGTCAATTTCGTTTCTCCTATATTTTTAGTTAGAAAAATTTTCATATTTTACCCAACAAGCATTAAAAAATTTTTTACATTGTGCATTCAATGGTTGTACTTTAGGTATATTTAAAATTAATTGCAAAAGAAGGATGATATATGAATTTAACAACGGTTATTAATACCCCCCTTAAAGTGTTAGTAATACCCCCCCCCCACTAAAGTTTTTGTGTTTTTATTTTATATATAAAATTTGTTTTTTATTGTAAAACTGTGAAAACGAAAATGCGAAACAAAAAATATTAAGGTTTTACAGTCAAAAGTATTTAAAACTGTCAAAATTACAGACCAAAAACTAATAAAAAAAAAAATTGGTTGTAATGTAAACAGCGGTCGAAGAGGGATGACGTTTGTGAAGTTATAATCAGTGCGTGAGGAGGAGTATTAATAACACAACCCATGAAATTATTCAGAAAAAAAGTTAAAACTTTTCATGTATAATTATAATATATTTTTTAAATATAATATTTTTTAGTTTGAATTTTGTAAGTATTATAACATCTATATAATTAAATAAATTATTAATTAAAATAGGTAATTCGGGTTTTTCGATTCGGTTTTTAGTATTAGTGCAGAAATTTTTACATATTTAAACGGACAACCCGATACTGAACCGATGTGAGCACATCTCTAACAGGTCAAATTAGGGGCACGTTCTCTTTCTTATTATTTAGAGAAAATTTACAAATTACGGCACCGACTAAAACCATGTACTTTCTTTCATTTGGGACCATTAAATTTTTAGTTTACGAAAACAAAACTCTGTATCTGTTACTCAACAGGTAAAGGGAAAGCATGGATAGAACGTAGGCTAACGTATCGTGTTGCCTACATAATTAGTTTGACCAAAAATATGGGTAGCTTATTCTAGTTCCTGTATGTGCAAGATTTTCAGGGTTTATAACGAAAGGCGAAAACTGGAGTTCAACGGGAAACCCTGGCCCGAAGGGTGTTGGTACGGTCCGGTTCACCAACTAAACATATTGTTGGTTTTGCTGTAAGACGGGATGGACATATCATCGAATATGAAGAAAGATGTGGACCGGAGGACAGGACTAAATATTTTCATTTGGTCTGTCGGTTCGGTTGGTCCATAGTCTATTATGTTTAGCCCTAAGTGAGCATAGTGCATATGAGTGATAACGGTCTAAAAACCCGACTGGGCCAAAAACCCATAATAAGGACAGAAATGGGTATGTTTGGTTCGTTGGTCTTGTCCGGTCCAACCAAGCATATTGGCGGGTTTTGCATAAGAGCCGACTCGTACGTATTGACCAAATTTGGATAAATGATCGACCACAGCCCTTGAAATTGTTTAGATCCCAATCCGGACTATTATGGCATGTTTGTTATCGTTTAAGCTCACTTACGGTCTATATTCTCAACCCAATTTTTGGCATATAATTTCATATTGTGCCTATTTCCCTTGTCCATGTTTATTTTCTTGCACGTCCACTTTTAGCATTCCATAAATTCCCCTTCTCATTCTTAATGGAGCTGCCAATCCATTCCCGAATCATGTAAAAGCAAATTAAACACTTCTAAACAACGATAAACCTGAAGCTCTTTTATGAACCATGGCAAAAATACTCAAATATTTTTTCTTTTTTTCTTTTATAAATTTTTTGAAACTTCTGTAGGAAGAGAGGGTGAAGATCAAGGCCACCTCGGCCCATTAGCGAGTATGAGTCAACACCTACTATCTCTTTTATACACTCTCAATCTGTAGTGTCGTCTCGTGAATTTCGGTGGCCTTGTGCTTAACTACAGTAGGCCACATTTAGCACGAAATTTTGAGCATATTAGTGAAGGTCACAAGGTTAATATCCTTACAGTGGTGGGAAAAATACTAATTCTTTATGACAATTTGATTGATTCCGTCCCAGTAATCAACATGAATTTGTTTATTTAGATCAAAATACCTAGTTTAGGTAATGTTTATGTTGTTAGAATTTTGAAACCTTAAAGAGAACCTTACAGACAGTTGAAAACCTTTAAAAAAATAAACTTGAACATGAAAGTATAAGTAAAAACGAAACGTGTTCTGAGGTTGTTTTTTTCTCAAATGGCGTGCATACTCTCAATTACTTTGTTGGTTAGTCTTAATCGAGTCAAGCATATTGCCCGCGCGTTGCGGCGGGGCTAACCTAATGTCGAAAGATATTTAGCTTATTAACCACTAATTAAAGAAATCGGACTTTTTCTTTTTTAATATATACTAATAGTTTTTTTCTGTTGATTTTTTCTTTTTCTAACAAATTTGTTTTTTATTTTTTTTTGAACGGCAATTAGAAATTTTATTAAAACATGCTAGTAAGAAGCTAGCAAGAAAAAGACACACACAAATCGATCCAACAGACAAAAGAAAAAAGAAACAGAATAAGTTCTAACGATATAAAACAAACACGCAAAAAAACAGACGGCTACTGAAATCAGAAGGGAGATCCCAACGCGACGCCTAAAAAAAGACCTCCCATGGACGAAGCCGAACACCCGTTGAAACGTACCACAAATGCAAAGAGATCTAACCGGCATTCTTTGTTCGTCTCTTTAATGCATTGTGTAGGAGAATAGTTTCTTTTACATTGCCGTAATAACTCCAAATCTGTAAATCGCTTGGAAAATAATCTTTCCACATATGTAATTGCGCGAGAGAGAACGACCCTTGAATATTCCCTTTGGGATCTCTATAGCTCCAGCGTTTTTCAGAATCTAGCTCGTCAGTAATTAGAGGACCAACATAATCAAGCCACGTAGAACAAGACTCTTTAGCAATGTTTAGATCATTACCCGGGGGCGTAGATGGAGACACAATGCTAGAATCATTTGCAACTTCTGGGATATTAACTTCCAAAGAGACGTTAGTCGATGGGTTAACATCCGCATTATCTTCAATGGTATCATTACCACGATCACCATCAAAATGATCCTCAAGAATCTCACCTTCCACATTATTAGACATATTATTATTTACCACCCCACATTTCTCAGTAACATTGTTAGAACAATCTTCAATATCTTTTTCAACATCATCGTCCAATTTCTTTCCCATACAATCCTTGACACACCCATCATCCGATTCACCAATGATCTCGCCTTCTTCAAAGGAGTCCACCGATTTACCAGGAGCGTTCATTTCGTAACCCATTTGCTCCTTCTTATCATTGATCTCCCCTTCTTCTTGTGACTCGTTTATACTATGTATATCCTGATCATTTCCCGACGCCTCTGATTCATAATCATGTTGTGAGATGTTGTCTAGTGAAGCAAAATCAGGTACCCAATTTGCAAACTCACGAACTCTAACCTGGTATCTGACTCCCTTGATAGAAACCAGACACGAATCCATGATGTGAGTTTTTATTTTTGTTTTGATACATACCCTTCCATTTGCAATATTTTCATCAGCGTCTTCATCTACAAAAACCGTTTCTCCCCAATTGCCTGCTATCTTTTTAAATGCATTAGTAGTCCATGCATTGAGTGGCAGTCCATCTATTTCGATCCAGATCATTCGCTCATCGGGAATGAAATTATGTGAAACAAGTTTTCGTTGGGTAAAATACAATTCCATCTCCGTATTTTTTTGAAACTTTAACCTTGACTCGTCACTGCTGAATTCAATCCAGAGCCAGAGTCCCCCCATGTATTTGCACTTGAAATCAGAGAATCCCTCTTTTTTTAAAACGCTATAAATATTAATTATAAGATGAACATCCCTTACCTTTGCGAGAACTACACTTGAAGTATCAGACAATTCCAATAAATCAGAGTTTTCGAGGGTGATATTTTTTGTTATTGGCCCAGCCAATACTGGCTTTTGAGTCCCCTCCTTACCATTCAATACAGATGCATAAGATCGTCCTCCCGTTGTGTGACTAGCGTGACCCGTTTCGTGAGGTTTAGTGTTATTCGATTGTTTCTGATGAGATTGTCTCGGCATAAGCTTATTTCGCCAAATATACCCTTTTTTTAAAAAGATAAACTTTTCACACCCTATACCACATATCTCACAAATTACTCCAACATAATTTGAACCCACTAAGTCGGTGAGGAACACATGCCAAATACACCCTATATCCTTTCTTTATAGTAACAAAAAGAAAATATAATACAAATTAAAGTGCAAAAAGAAAAGCTCAAGAAAATGATGTGCAAAAAGTAAAATACACTTTTCATACTATTTAATCCCACCACTTATGTGGTGGAGATTTTTGGAATTGGGGTGTTGGGATGTTGGATGAGGCCCGTTCATTTTCTTTATGTCATGTTTAATCAGACGTAATTACCCTTGAAAAAATGTTTCTTCCGGTTTTTCTTTATTTAAACTGAAAAGACCAATTACATGTATCTTGTTATATGTACAATCTCGTGTATTTATTTTCATCTCACTGTAGCAGTGCCTTCATTTTGATGCTTATATTCATGTTAATTATAATTTTAGTAGTATTTAATTTATAAATCCGTGTGCATGCGGGTTAAACTTAAATTAGGAATAACATAAGTCGTTATTGAATGTCATTAGTAAAAAAAGTACTTTCGTGGATCTCTTTACTTAATTTTATAAAGAGAAATAACATTACTCGTTCATATGTGTACAATCTCATGTATTTATTTACATGTCACAATAACTTATACTTTCATTTTGATATTTATAATCCTGTGCGTATACATTAATTTATAAAATGATACTAATGTTCATTAATAATGACAACATATATGTTTTTTATAAAAAAATGTAAAGTGTAGGGGGTATTTATAAGTTTTATAATTTTATTTTAAAAACATAAAAACACATACGTTTATATTCATAATTTAAACACTAAAGTTATGTTAATTACTTAGTTTGTTTATAAAATCTACATATGTGTTTTCATATATATATATATTTATTTTGATGGCTGAAATTTGTTGACTGATAGAAAACCTTCTAGGTATAACTTTATTATTAACCACTATTTATAAATTATAAAGACATGATAACCTAAACCCTAATGGACCGTAAGTTCACATACCGGGCTTGGGCCGACTAACTTAATTTATCTAATACTCCCTCGCAGTTCGAGCGGCAAAATCGTGAAATCTCAGACTGAAGCAGAAAACAAAATAAAATATTAAAGCAATAACTAGTTATTTGATGAAGACAACCGACAACAAGCGGAGACCGATCTTCAAAACAGAAAGTCACGAACTGATAACCCAATGTATCATACGTAATAAACCAAAGTATCCTGAACTAGGATAAACCAAATTATCCTCATTTCATACGGGATAAACCAAAGTATCTCGAACCAGGATAAACCAAAGTATCATTTTTTCATACGGGATAAATCAAAGTATCCTTTTTCCATACGGATAAACCAAAATATCATACCGAAGAATAAACCAATGTATTCTCTTAAAACATAACATAAGTCTTTTAAAAAAACAGAAATTGAAATATCTAAAATAACAAAACATCACCAACCATAGCAAGTTACATAAGCTACCATCATACCAGAAACGCCTTTCTACCCTAAAAAACAAAGCAGACCCATAGTGGTCGTACCACAAAAAGAAGAATAATAAAGCAAAACCTTGACCTCCAACCTTATCATCATCCTTATCAAGATCCACATAAAGGTTGCCTGCAGA
>BQNB010108511.1:0-22939 GCA_026074375.1 Tanacetum coccineum
ATAGCTTATGGAAAGCTTCAATCATTGACCAATCACCATTACTCTCGTCTTTAATTCTTTGACTTTCCTTATTTGTAGATGCGTTATTACTTGTCCAATAGAAGATTGCCACGTGGCTTTGGCGTGTGTCAGGGGTGTGGAGAAGTGTGTGAAAGCGTTCGCATCCATAGAGGAGGAGGGTTTACCCTGTTTTAGGCTTTCTCGTCCTTTTTAGGGTTAAAAATTAGAAGATGCAGGGTAACGAGTGTTAAGGGGTAAAAGGGTAACAGGGTTAGGGTATTGGGACTAACGGTGTAATTGTGTAGGGATTAACTGTGTTAGTCCTTAAGGATTATTGGTGTAATAGTTTGAGGGCTGTTTGGTTAAGGGTTAACGGGGGTCATGGTTAAGTATTTGTTGGGCTTGATGTTGGGCCGGTTTTAAATATTAATGGTTTTGGGCTTTTTATTGGCTTTTGATTTAATATATAAGCTTAATGGGCTGACTCGGCCCATTAACTTGGGTACGGGTTAGCCCACTAAAATGCATACGCCTTCGGCTTCAGCTTTTCTCACTCTTTCCAATCTCGTGCTCGGTTTTGTCTGTTTTGGCTTTGTTTTTTTGTCTTTTTGTGAATATCCGTCACCTGCATAGTAAATAACACAAAACAAGCATATATTTGGCATTTTATGTCCGTTTTTGGTCATTTAAGCTCGTTTTAATTAGAAAAAAGGTTTGTGTATTTAAAAACATACCAACCCCTAGCCAACATGTAGGCATATAGGCTTTTTCTAATGGGGACGGGCTTGGCTTGTGACGGGCTTTGGCCCGAAACATGGACAATATTAGCTTAAAGTCCAAGCCCATATACCCCGACTAGCCTATTACTTAACAAGACTAATTACGACTAATAAAACCGATAACATTCTTGTTCGACTTATATAAAATTAAGGCTAACAATCTCCCCCAATATTGAGGTCTTCTTTTGATCTCCCTAACGTTGACGTTCTTGATGGAGATTATCTTGATTTGACTTTATCTTATCTTCCCCACTGTTGAAGATATGATGTTTGAGCTTTTGCCTTCTTTCGTCTTATCTTTGTGTTTTCTTGTTTGTAATGGCTTTGTTCATTCATGCTTACGAAAACCGATGACAATTTTTTCAGTGTCATTTAAGTGATCTTGATCTTGAGCATTCATCTTTTGACTTTGAGTTCTTGAGATCTTTAATCTTGCATCATCTCCTTGACTTGAATCATCTTGATTTGACTTTCTTGATCAACTTGTGCTCTTGACCGACATACTCATACTTATTGTATTCTTGTTTGACTTATATGAACATAAGGCTAACAATCTCCCTAAAATGCGATTCTTGATTTGACTTTGAAGATCTTTGAGGAAGTTTAGGATTAACAATCGTGATGCTAAATGATTGAATTTTAGAGCTCGAGTATGAGTATGTGGTAATGAATCCGACTTCGCTGGTACATGGTTGCAACACTGACGATTGAATCTGCTTTTAAAAGGTCAGTGATAAACAACAAATATGGATGAAAGTGCCTTTGTCACTTCATCGAATATAGATGCAATAACCACGGTTCCCCATTAATCAGTATAAATATTGCCTGTGATCAGATAGAATTCATATGAATCTTCTTGACAGGGTTTCGCAGCTGTACTAGCCGTTCTCATTACCAGAGCGTCTCAATGCAGACAACACAGTAAGAGTGAATAAAATAGTTACTATATTTCTGATTAAGTCGTCAATTCATATCCAGTTATCACAAGCTTGATTCATATAGAATCTTTTAATTCACCTACCAAGAGCTTGTTTGATGTTGGCTCAAGCAAGATTTCCATCTTCACTGTATACTTAAGTATCACTCAGGTGTTCTGGCAAGATCTCAAAGATAATGTGTAGAAATCTTTGTTACAGCTTGTGAACTTTATGGTGTTCAACAAGTGTATTTGGACATTGTGTCCTAATGAGATTTATAATTTGATCTCTTCTGGCTCTAGACTTGATTTGTGCACTTTGATTTTAGTAATCGAAGGCTGGAGCAGACTGCCACCTATTCAATATCAACAATCTCAGAGTAAGATGTCAATAGATAACGTGTGTATCTCCATGACAAATGAGACAAGTTTCTTTTGATAGAAACTCGAATGGCTGGGAAGGGTTGTGCATTGCATCACTGGGTCCATGACGGCTTTCTTCAATATCAACAATCATCATTGTGATTTTGATAGATTATGTATTGACTCGGTTTCTGCCTAAGGTGTTTGGAGGGCTGCTTTGTTTTTACCCTTTATCCATACATTTCTTTTTAATTCTTCAACCCCTTCAATGCTTACCAAGACATCATTACTAACACCTTGTTGTGATTGTTCCAGTGTTAGCTTAATTTTAGTTGGCATTCTTCCCTTATTCACATTCATCTCCAATCATACCTAAGGACTGCTATTTCTAACTATAGATTGTCCTTGGGTAGATCCTTCCGGTTCTAGTTAGATCATATGACTTATACCTAACCTTAACCACCTTATGACTTCATTAACGTCATGAGATTAATTGGTTGTTGGGTATAAAGATCAAACCATAAAAATCTTTTTCTGACATTTTGAAATACCCCCTATACATGTGCACCAAGATTCGAAATTATTTTGTACATGAAGGAAAGAGTTGCACTTAGAGTCTTAAAGATCACATTATTCTATATCACATTTTAATCATATTTTCTCCCCTTATTTTAAATAATAAAACATTTAGTATTTGAAATACCAATTGATTAAAATTTATGACATGAAAAATTCCATGGGGAGAAAAATTATATCACGATTTTGCATGAATTCATATTTCAGATTGCTCCCCTTCAACAGTATATGCGGGATACCAATATTTATTAAAACTTGACATTGGAATAAAAAAATGATATGACACCCCAAAATGTTGAACACGAAGTGAGATGCCTTAGTGAACAATGTATATTAATTGACATTATAATTTCCACATTTTAATTTCACGAAATGTTTTTGGATACATAAAATTGACATTTATGAGATGTACCAAAAATACATTAAAAAGATTTTGTTTTAAAAGCTCCCCCTCAAAAATTGATCCACATAAAATGACATTGACATGTAAGTTTCCATACATCATTAAACTTATTTGAGGGAAGGGATGTTTTGAACACAACTATTTTAACAAATACCACTTTTTATAAAAATATACCACAAATTATATTGTAAACAATTTGACATTCAAAGTTATTTTCGAAAAATTATGTTCAACGGTTTTTAAAAACTATGATAGAAGACTTTTCTTCTATATAAAGAGTAAGCGCACTGAACTACACTCCCCGACAACAGTCGCGTCCGAACTTATGCACTATTGTACACAAGACATAGAGAAAAATGTAGAAATGACGATATTTTGAAAGCAGTTGAAACTCTTGCTCGAACATCCATTTTACATTCCCTTGTCATGTATAAGCAACATTTCTGAGTACGTATGATTTTATTGATTCCAAGAGACATGTCGAGAAGATTCTTTTTGGTATTTTTGAAATTTTCTGATTTTATATTTTGTTTTTCTAGATTTTATATTTTTCTATTTCTTTTTGTTTGGTTTTTTTATTTTGTGAACGTCCTTTTTTAAAAAATATTTAGTAAAATCAAATAAAGAGAAAAAAATAAAAATAATTATAAGTCAAAGTTTCCGTAGCATGACAGTTGTTGCTAGAAGTAGATGAATTGAATCCTGGTTTTGTTGATGACGTTTATCGGTGCATCATTCAACAGTAACAACTAAGACTTTAAAACATCTTGATTTACTCCATCAAAATATTCGACGAACAAAGACCGAAATACAATTACCAACTCTAGCATATCTGCTGTAGGAACCTTTTAGTTGACATTTTGGTGCGAGGCTTGAACCGTTTTGTTCAAACGTCATTTGACATTGAGGTTTGAGGCTTGAACTGTTGTGTTCAAACATCGTTTGACATTAAGGTTCAAGGCTTGATCGGTTGTGATCAAACGTCATTTGACATTAAGGTTCGAGGCTTGATCGGTTGTGATCAAACGTCATTTTTCAGTATCATCATTTGTGAATCCACTTTGACAATGGTTTCTGAGATATCAGCTTTTTTCAGCAACAGATACTATGAATTTTCCTGTTTGGACCATGTACATAAGGTACAATGCACTTAAATCAAGACATTGTTCCTTCTAAACATTGATTGGTGTACCTGCACTTACATCCAAAAGTTGTTTCATGATGAATTTTCGGATATTTATTTAGTTTTATTTTATTTTCTATTGAACCATTTGGGGGTCTCTTTCAACCTTGCTTGTGCAAGAGACGCAACAACTTTTCCTGTAGGAATCCACCTAAGACCAACAGATTTGAAAATTCTACCCGTGGGTTTCCACCTAAGATCGGATCTAGGAGATGTTTTCTCATACACAGGGGAAGTCTTATTAGGAGAAAACCTATGTCCTGTAAAGATCTGCCTACCAGGTTTCTGAGTATGACTCTTTTGATCTACGGGTTTGTTACTGTTTCTAGTCTTATGGGATTGAATCTTAGCACGTGAATTTACTTCCTTCAGGAGTTTTGCTATATAAGCATCATGATTTGCATTAAAGACACACTTTTGACAATATTGAGCAAAAAAAGTGTTTGGAGTCAGAAAAAGAATGAGAATTCTTAGAGTGATCTGCTTTGGGCATAGCCGTTATCGTTACGCAACTACTCTTAGATACAGGCAAACTTCTAGTTGAGTGATTAGTGCTCCTAGGTTTTGGTTTGCTACCATTAGCAGTGCTTTGAAATCTAGCAGAAGGCATCACACTAGTTTTTGAGTTCCTATATCTTTCTTGTGTATTTTTTCTAGCTTCATCTAGATAGTGATTATGAACCATGTCATTTAAACTAAATCTTGGCATGTTCTTAGAACTATTCCTAGATTCACTAGATGCAATCATATGATCAGATTTTGCAAAAACGGATTCTCTTCTCTTAGGTAAATAGTGTTGAGTTACTGATCTTGACAAATTGTTATTCACATCAACTCGGGAGGCAAACCGTTATTTTGACATTTGAGGCCTTTCAGATTTAAACGCATTCTGTTGTCTAACATCTGATTGGTTTCTTAGTGATTGTAAAACCGGTTTCCCCAAGACTGATGTTTTAGCAAACTTAGTATCTACACTATTTCCTTTTAACTTCCTTAAGTCATTTTTTAAAGTATCAATTGCAAAAACCTTTTCCTGAATCTGAGCTTTTAAATCAACATTATTAGAAGCAAAGAAGTTGTATGTTCTATGGTCTTAGATCTCATAATTTTAATAGAATCATACAAATTTTTGTAATGCTTTTTCAAAGTCTCATTTTCCTTACGTAATTTAGCCACACAATGTTCTAATTCGATGTTTATTGTTTCAAGTACATCAATTTCCTTTTTAATCTTGGCTTTATTACTTGTTTCATTCAAAATTTGACCATGTGCCCGAATTTATAGCTTGATTTGATATTTAAGTTCAAGAGCAATACACCTGTCGTCCATTCTTGAAAAATCTTTTGAAATTAGGCAACGGTCTTTTGAGTAAAAATATTTTTCCTACTCAATGTGATTGTTTTGAGTAGTCAGTTTTCTGGTTATCAGGGTGATGAATCAAGCATAGGACTTATTATCTTGACATTGTTCAATACTGATCAACCTTACCTTCATTAATGATTTCAGTTGCACTGTATGCTGTGGTACACAATAGACAAATATATTACATTCAGCAGTCAATGTACCTCATCCATTGCTGCTCGTTATATACGGGCCTGATATCTACATCATCAGCAGCTGTATCATTCCCTGGCCTGCTGCTGTCATCTTGTACTTCTAATTCTGTTCCACTGCTTTCTATGAAAACCAAATCAGCATCTACTACTTTACTCATATCAATCTTACTCTCTTGCGTCTGCAACTGTCTTTTATTCACCCTTCTATCATAGTGTCTTTGATGACGTGTTCTTTCAGCAACGGACTTCTTGACATTTACCCAGGTTATTGGAGTAGGGTATCTCTAAAGTGTTTAACCTCGATTCTAGTGTATTCAACAAAGTACTTGTCTGTCATTTGACTGTCATAATCCAAAGTAAACTGTGAATCGATGAACTTCTAAAACTGGTTGTTTACCACCCAAAAGGCTGCCATGGATCCATCTTCTTGAAATTCATCTTTGTCAAGTTGCTTTTGTAGTTGATCTACGTTGAGAGCATTATACTTGTGAAAGTATCAGCATCTTGACCAAAGAGTGACATGAATGCCCGTTTGAATCTATGTTCGATGCGAGTGCCTTTTAAGTATTCTTTTGAAAGAACTTGAAGGTGTGAATTAAGAGATCGAAAATATGCCATGCATCTTTTTTTTGCTTTTAACATCTTGTATTTGATTGCATGTACATACTTTGTTGCAGAATCCAAGCTGCTTTCCTTTACTGATTTGATGGATGCAGTCACTGAATTACTGTCTTCTTTCTCAGAACAAGTGTTTTGTATGACAACTAAATCAACTTTTAATGAATCAACATTCAATGCTGGAATTGGATTTGAATTATCTTCTTGTTTCTGCATCAACTTCTTTTGTTTCAACAATGTGCAGACTTGTTAATGAAGAAATGACCTCAAGCCATTTCCCAATGGAAACCATGTTACAGATCAATTGCATCTTGGAAGATGAGCATTAAATCTTGTGTATTTTTGCATCGCTCGTTCGAATGTCGAAGAGAAAGCATTTTAAACGTGTTCTAAAAGTGTGTCAAAATGTCTTGCAATTATTTAAGACAAAGTATATCTTGGTAATATGTTGTTTCAAGTTTTAAAAATGTTTTTCCCGAAAAGGTTTCTTGACGAATGTGCTTTGAAAGATAGGCATGGTACCAAAATCTTGTAAAGTTTCTGTGAGAAACTTGAATTGTGACTTAACTTCTCTAAGACTGTTCATGCATCTACTTCTTGAAAGTTGTGTCTTCTCTTGAACTTTAGAAGTTGAACACGAAAAAACTGTGTCATTGTGAAGAACACTTGATGTTTGAGTTTGCAAATTGGTATTTGACATTTTGATGTTGTGAATGGATATCGGATCTTAAGTAAGTAAAGTGATTGATGTTATGGATTGAAATCAATTAACGTCACGGGATTTTACAAGTCTTTGATTTAAACCGAGAAAAGAATTGAATCTTTCGCGGGATTTTACAAAATCAAGAAGAAATCGTGAAACAATAATTAATTGTGGTTGAAATCGTTGTTGAAATTAAAGTACGTGAGCTTTTGTAACGATTAATGAGCTACGGAGGACAAACGGTGCAAACCGTTCTAACTTGAAGGTTTAAAAAGTTAAATTAGGAAAAATAAGGACCACGGTCAACTAGAAATTCAAGCAAGAAGTTATGATGCAACAATGATTAACTTGAAATGGGTCCTTGAAAGTCTGGGCTGCAGGTACAAGTTGCAAAAAAGTTTCATTAATAAAAGATTCCCTCCTTTTTAGCATCTTTTTCGTTTCAAAGTTTATAAAAATGTACACGATCGTAATTCTATTCTTGCGGACACATACGGTTATCGTCGGTTCATTGTGAATATACCACGATGATCGAAACGAGTTCACGATCGCAATGGTATAGAGTATAAGTCCCGTAGTTAACCGGCACTCGAAACCAAAAACTCGAAAATTACTTAAAACAAGTAAATCGGTTCCTATTGTTTGTGAGTAGTTCGGTTCCTTATGAGATGTGAGTTGTTCGGTTCCTTATGAGATGTGAGTTGTTCGGTTCCTTATGAGATGTGAGTTGTTCGGTTCCAACAGACTTGATAGTGGTTCGGTTGGCCATAGTTGTTCGATTGCAAGTTGTTCGGTTGCAAGTTGTTCGGTTTGTACTATTGTCCTTATCTTCCCTTGTTCTTATCTTCTTCTCTTCAAACCGAATGGACCACTAGAGCAATAAACCACCCATAAAGCTTGAATAAGCCTTTAAGCCAAGAAGTAAGCTACGAAAGATTTAGCTCTTTGTAGTAATAATAAGCCACGAATACGAATGAAAAAACGAAAACAGAAACGATGAAAGAGGAAGGTTTTATAGGCTTGAAGATATAACAACAACAACAATATGACGTGTTTGAAATTTTGATAGCAAAATGCTATACCTAAACGACAAGAAAAAGTTTTAATTCCCTAATGACAAAACAAAATTTTCCTTACTGTTATGACGAAAATGTTGTTTAAACGACAAGTAAAAAAACAAGAAAATAATTTTAATTGACCGACACAATAAAACCACTTATTGCCGAACCAAAATGAAAGGATGACACAAAAAAAAACTAAAAGATATGACGAAAAGAAGAGTACCGCATCTTTGTAGGTCCTTGGTTTTGGATCTATATAGCCTTTGTAAGACAATAGCTAACTTGAATAAATCCAAATCAACTATGTGAGAGACACTGACTATGAATACCAAGTGTTAATGCGGAATCTTAACACAAGTATTAAGAAGAACACAATATAATACTAACTTTGCTATTGATTTCTATTAAGCTTCAATGCTACTATTTTTTTATAAAACTCTATGTCGTAGGGTTCCTTTTATACAT
Organism: Tanacetum coccineum; assembly: GCA_026074375.1. Lineage (NCBI taxonomy): Eukaryota > Viridiplantae > Streptophyta > Magnoliopsida > Asterales > Asteraceae > Tanacetum > Tanacetum coccineum. Next base: position 8,624 of record BQNB010108511.1, read on the forward strand.
CAAAGAAACCCTAAAAGGCTATACAAACGTTTGAAAGGATAATGCATATCCATTCCTAAGATATCTCCTAAGATATCTCTAAGATAACTATTATCACTATTATGTTACATAAACAGACTTAACTAAACACGACCAGTACTAACTATAGTACTGCCACTCTACCAGTACTAACTATAGTACTGCCAGACTTAACTTAGTACTGCCAGACTTAACTTAGTACTGCCAGAACTAACTAATACTACCAGACTTAACTGTTATACTACCAGTATTAAGTCTTTTACAATATATTTCCCAACAATCCTCCCCTAACTTGATCTTCACTTGTGAACTTCAAGTTTCTTCAAGTGTCTTCAATTTGAGCTTCCTACGATAGTTGTAAAACAAAACTCCGAATTATTCTGAGCGCAAAGTCTTCAAATCATCTCTTTTTGATCTTTGCAGCAACTATTCTTCAAAACTTTTCAGCAACACTTCATATCAACAACACTTAAACAGCTACATTGACTATATGTACATCAAATCATACAGTTTCAGACTATTCTCATCACTTCCAGGTGTGTTAACTCCTGTGAGAGGTGAATCATTGAAAATTTAAATGGATTTGATGTCTCTTTACAGTTAGCCCTTTACTCTGGAGTAGTCATCCTTTGGACCTACCAGAATTGCATGTCCATGTCGACTGAAACCATTCAACTCTCAGTACGTGAAACATTGGTGAGTTGAATACCATATGGTTTTTGGCAAACCATTACAGCTATGAACAAATTTGAGATGCCTTTACCTGTACCATTTGCCTCAGGGCTAGTCAATCATTGGCACTAAAAAGTAAATTCCATGGTGGATTGATTACCATATCAACTCTTTGTACATGAAACTTGGTGAGTTGATGTAACATCCACTTTTTGGTAAAGTTTCAACCATCTAATATGGATTTGCAATTTGTCTTTACCATAAGCCATAATCTCATTGACATAGTTTGGTTTTTCCACAACCCCTTACCGCAATCCATAAACTGTGTGGGCTAGCAACTCTTTACAAACATAATATGGTGGAGTTTGAAACCCATACAACTTATGGCAAGTTGTCACCAGTAAAGTGGATTTGAGAAGTCTTTACCAGAGTCGTTTGCTCCTGACTAGCCAAATCCTTGTGTCTCTTAGACATGTGAGACCTATAACCAATTTATTGTGTTAGTGCAAAGCACCTCCACCAGTGTGTTGTGCTCCTCATCTCCATTCTAGTTGCTAACTCGTTGTTCTATTAGAATCAAATCACCATTCTTTTTCTAATATCCAGCTTGCTTCTCCATCATTTCAAAGTTTTAACGAATCCCTCATCTGAGGGTTTTTTTTTTATTATTTTTTTCCTCCTTGGAGAATTTCATGTCCAACATAAGCTTTGATACTTCAGCAGACACAGAGACACTTCTCTCTATGAGCATAAAAATATCTGCAGACTCCAAGTCAACATGTACCAGCAAGCATCATAATAATCTCCAACAAATTATCCTTGTTAACCTGACAAACTCCAAATGAATCTGTACTAAGGGGTTCTTCAAACATGGTTCTTCAAGTATCCCAAATACGCTTTTCAAATGTCATCCTGGCTCATTCATACATTGTTTTCTTCATGACAATCATGTATATGCTCTGTAAGATCATCTCTTGATAGGTCAGTCAACATTCTCCAAAGCTTTATACCAAATCAGTTCCATTCTCCCATACAATCTGGTATAACCCAATTCCCTTCTTGCTTAATTGATCTTTAATTGCTTATACTGGGGATTTTGTAGATCTACAGGAACAGGCTATAATGGGAATTTAGGTACCTAAGTAGGATACTATCCTTTTCATTAGCTTCAGTCTGAATCTTCCGATTAATCCTTATCATGGACTGTATGGAATCTTTCCTTGCTATATCTGTTTTTCCCTCTTTCCAGTCTTCTTTTATTGGCTCATCATCTTTGTCTTCTTCAATCTTATCCTCTATTAGTTGAGTACCTTCATCATCAAACTTTAGCTTCTTTGTAGTTTTAGTTTGAAGCTCTTCACCAAATCTCTTCAAACTTTCCTTAGATTGCTATCAAGAGTTCATAGGGACAAAGGTAATCTAATTGATTTAACCAATTTTTTCAAATTTCCCCCCCCCCTGCTTCACTCTTCAATTGAGTCAACTTCCATGTCCCATGTACTTTTAGAAAGTTTTAACATATATTCTGCGAAGCTGTGTTTTAAAAAAAGAGTCCATAGGCTTATTTCCTTTTTTCCTGCTTGTTCTTTCCTCTGCCAAAGTGTTTTCTTTCTTTGATTTACCGACTCTACCACTTTTTTAGACATAATCTTCAACAGTAAGATCCTTTCCAAGCACACTCTCCTTCAATTCTGCATTGCTTCAAGCTTGCTCTAATAGTGTCCCAATCTTCTTCATATATAGATTGAGCTTTAAACTAACTTGAGCCTTCCTTTCTTTTGTTCCCTCTTTAATTCTTGCTCTTCAACCACCTTTGGGGGCTATAAGAAATCCAAATGAACATTGTTTGGCCACTTCTTCCTTTTCCAAAGCTTTTTCTAAAGCATCTAATCTGATAGCTTCAGCAAGTCCTGCTTCTTCTTGAAGAATTTGTTCTTTTGTCTTTCTAGAAGTTCAGTCCTCTAACTTCTTCGGTCATAGGAGCCTTCCTTCTCTTCTACCTCTGTCTGGAGAAGGTACTTAGAACCTCTTATGTATCAGTAGTAAACGATCAATGCCAGTATTAACATTCAAACTGGCAGCATTAATCTCTTCAATACCAGAACTAACTTTAATGCCACTAGTATTAACTTTTTCAATACCAGACTTAACTTCTTCAAAGTCCAAACCAGCACCAGGAAATTCTTTTGAACTCTTCCTTCTCTTGTATCTCTTTCCTTTGTCAACTGACTTAATCTTGTGAACTTTTGTTAAGATTGCAGCAGCTTCTAGAGTTGTAGGGCTTATGTCTTTAACTTGTTCCTCCCCTGAAGCATTGACAGTCTTTGAGGGAGTCTTTGAGGGAGTAACAAGCTCTTGTACCAAAGAAACCAGAGGATCTAAATCATGAAACTTCCTTCCCTGAGCCCTCTGTTCCTCCTACCCAGAATCAGAACAAAAAGAACCCTCTTGGTCTTTCTTTTCAAAGCAACCTCCAAAGTCTTTACTCTTTCCACCAAAGTGAGGATAGCTTTCCCAAAGGTCTGTTTGGTTTCCTTGAGTTGCTTCTCCAAGTCATCAATCCTTGTCATTAACTAGGAAGTAGTAGCTTCTTGTCTAGGTGTAGGTGGTCGTTGGTCAGATGATGGTTGTTCAAAGGTATGCTCCATTGGTGCATGTGCAGGTGAAAGTGAAGGTGAGGGGGATACAGTAGTAGTTGCAGCAATAGGTGTAGGTGGTGCAGGTTAAGATAGAGGTGGAATAGTTGTCGCTTCAGATGGTATAGGTTATGTAAGGTGGTGTTTGGTGGTACCACACTAGATGATGGTTGAGTGACAGATGGAGCTTCTTGTCCTGCACTTGGATTAGCAATAGACAGCATAGCAGGCAATAAAGGTCTTGGTACCCCTCTAAATCCCTTTTCCATGTTACCAAAAATCTTATGGTCAATGTTACAGCTAGAGAAGGGGTTGTTTCAGTTTGTATCTAAATTCTTTTTTGTAGAAAAACGAGGATACATCAAAACACCCTTTGTTTGCTTTTCGAATTTGCCACCATGCCATCAAAAAATTACAGTTTTGAAAAATTATAAACTCTGCCATGGAAGACAAAATCAGGCATGTACAATATTGCTACCAAATTGATCTCATCCACCACTGTTAAGCCTTATACAATGTAAAATATGGTGGACTACAGAATCCTCCATTGGTGTGTGAAAAAGCTTTTCAAAGGTAAAAAATCCATCAGTAGGATACCCCATATGCCCTATCCCCTCAAAAATCTCATTGTTTGATAACATGGTAATCCCTGAAGCATCTGCTAATTGAAGCTTAACTCTAATAGATGCCCTCAGTGTATTGTATACTCAAGAGTATTAATAGTTGCTTGTAAACTATAGAACTCCCATCAGCAAGAGTTTTGGCAGTACATTCTGCCCTAAAACTGTTTCACAAGGAATCATAGATAGTAGACATTAGTAGTAAAGCAACCTGAGGTTGGAACCTCTTAGAAAATCCACTATATCTGCAAACCATGCCCTTTTCGTCAGTTTTCGTAAAAATCTCCGACCTTGATTAGTGTTTGTCGCGTATGTTACGATTGAGCCATGAATTGAAATTGCAATAAAAGGTAGTGATGTGGACTGAATATTACTGGGTTTAGTTACGAGTGAGTTCTAGATGCTGTAAAAAAAATTTAAATATATCATTTGTACAACAAAGAAGATTTTTTTACTTGATAAGTAGGAGATAGAAATAAAAGATAAGTATGAAGAGAAATCAAACTTTATCTATATATAGCTTCTCTGTGAACGACAATAGCGCCGTAAAAATCTATAAGGTTAACATTTAAACAGTGTTTAAACAGCAAAAGTCAATTTTCCCGCAACCAGCACTAACTGTAATCTACCAGAATTAAAATTAACACTACCAGACTTAACTTTGGTCAACCAAAATTAAGTTATTAGCAACCTAATAACTCTTTTACAACCAATATAAGTATTTACTGAAGACTAACAAAACAAAGACCTTATCACTACCCGAATTAACTCTACTTAACTACCAGTATTAACTACCGGAATTAACTCTACTTAACTACCAGTATTAATCGACCAGAATTAACTCTACTTAACTACCAGTATTAATCGACCAGAATTAACTCTACTTAACTACCAGTATTAAGAGAAACTGAAATAACAATATTAATAAAAACTTAGCTACAAGAATTAAACAAACTATACAACTAAGCCTCCCCTTAAATGTTTCTATGGGTTGATCATACCAATGCTAACCACCAAGTAATTAAACTGAGGTCCATCAAATGGTTTGGTCAACAAGTCAGCTACATTTAAGTCGGTGTGAATTTTCTCCACATTTATGAGCTTCTTCTCATAACAATCTCTTATGAAGTGGTGACGAATCTCGATGTGCTTTGTCTTGGAGTGATAAACAGGGTTCTTCACAATACATATTGTGCTTTCATTGTCAATGTGGATTTTGGTATTCATGAAGTTGAAACCATAGTCCAGCAATTGATTTTGAACCCACAATACTTGTCCACGGCAATTTGCAGCAGCTACATATTCAGCTTTAGTTGTTGAAGTGGCCACAATTGTCTGTTTCTTGCATTGCCATGAGATAAGTCTTTGTCCAAGAAAGACAACACCTGTTGTGGATTAATGTCAAGGTGGATCCCACCTAATCACTATCAGAGAAAGCTTCCAGGTTAAAAGGTGATTCTCTAAGATACCATAAGCCCAATTTGGGTTTGCCCTTAAGGTACTTAAAGATTCTCTTCACATCATTGAGATGTGAAGTCTTGGGAGTGACCTGAAAACGAGAACAAGCACATTCTGCAAACTTATATCAGGGTCTAGTGGCTGTTAAATAATGAGAGATAACCTATAATGGTTCATGTATATAGTGTACATCCACATATCAACAACTTCATATCTTTTGTCAAGTCCACTTTGGTGTCCTTGGGGGTTATTGCAGTTTTCCACTTACTAAGATCAAATTTCTTGAGTATCTCAATTACATACTTGTCCTGAGATATGAAGATTCCTTCTTTGTTCTGTTTGACTTGTAATCCTGGGAAAAATGTGAGTTCACCCATAGGATTCATCTGAGATCTGCTTTTCATCAAGGCTTCAAACTCATCACACCAAGACTTTTTGGTAGATCCAAAAATGATATCATTCAACATACACTTGAACCTACATGAATCTTCTTGTACTATTTTATATATAAAGTTTGTTATTAGTACCCCTCTTGTATCCATGCTTCTTCTTAGTATTGTGATAGGAGTAGCATACCATGCCTCTAAGAGCTTGATGCTGTCCATACAATGCTAGAACTCCTTTTAATCATTCTTAGGGTGTTCAGGATCAACTAGCCAGGTGGTTATGTGACATTAAACCTCTTCATCTAGACGTGCCATACAGAAAGGCACTTTTTACATCCATTTGGTATACTATGAACCCCATAAATGAGGCAAAGGCTAAAAATAACCTGATAGCTTCAATTCTTGCCACAGGAGCAAAAACCTCATCATAGTCAATACTTTCTTCCTGTTTGTACCCTTGGGCCACCAATCTGGCCTTATTTCTGACAACCACTCCTCTTTCATCTCTTTTATTTCTGTAGACCCATTTTGTACCAATTACCTTCATTTCGTGAGGTAGATCTATAAGAACCCATACCTGTTGCAACTTAAACTGTAACAACTCTCTTTTTTTTACATGGCTTAAAATAACCCAAACTGTCTCTTGTTCCACTAGCTTAGAAATATTTTTAGTTATTCTTGAGATAGAAAACAGGCAAACAAAATGCGGTCCTGATCTTTTGATTGTTTCTTTGCTTTTGGGTGGGAGGGGGTGGGCTTTTGAAGATAGCTGATAAGTGCATGAGCTCCTGATTTTTGCTGCACTTTGCTTCTAGTTTGCACAGCTGACTTAGGATCACCAAGTATTTGACTTTTTGGGTGAATATTCTGAATCCTAAAAGTAGGAGTGGGACTGATTTCTATTTCTGTTGGTAAGCTGTTGAAGTCAGTTACCACACCCTCTTCATCATAAGAAGCCTCATCAAAAATTCCTATCTCGGACTTCTAAAAAATTTTGAGCTCTGGCATAGCTGAATCATTAGGATCAAGCTCACCAGTATTAACTGGTTCACTACTAGAATTAATTGAAGAAGTGCTGGTAGAGTTATTTTCGGGTACTGTCCCTAAATGCTTTTGAGCGATTGCTTCCAACTCTCTTCTAAAAGATAGAATCTTAGGATTATCTTTTGAAGTGCCAGTAGGAGAAGCCTCCTTCTCTTGTTGAGGTTTTGTCAAAATCTCCTTTTTCTTTGAATTTGTAGAAGACTTCCTTGTCTCAACTTTTTCTGCAGTATTCTTTACAACTGAAGGCACAACAATAAGCTCTGCATCCTCATCTTTTTCCTCAGAAGCATTAGCATTTGGAGTTTGTGAAGTACATGCACTGTTAGTTACTTCTGAAGTACCTGCATGTGGGTTAGCTTGATTCTCCAAAGATACAGGAATATAATTCATAGAATCAGTAAGATAATCAATATCAAACATCCATCTATATCCTACTCCTTTGACATTAGGTTTATCTTCAAGAAAATTAACATGCAGATTTACTTCTACTCTTTTGGTTACTAAATTATAAACCCTATAGGCTTGTATATAGTGGTAACCAACTAAGACCCTCATTAGATTTTCCATCAAACTCCAGCCACACTATAGAGTATCTCCAAATTGTCAACTTGGACACCCAAAAGGTCTATTGTTAGCTAATGATTGGTTTTTGCCCAAACAAAAGCTATTAGAAGTTTTGTTGTGGTTTAGGCACTCTTACCCTATTTAAAATAGCAAGCAGTAGATGACTGCTTCTGCCCAAAAAGTAGTAGTAAGAGTGAGGCTAGTCTAGCATTGTCTCCTTGCTGCACTCATTTTGGGTCCTGTTCATTCTTTCAGCAACTCCATTTTGTTGTAGAGTTCTGGCATTGATATACTCTTGTTTTATTTCCTTGTTTCCACAAAATTCAAGCATATCTCTATTCTTAAATTCTGTGCCATTATCTGATCTAATAATTTAACCTTATGATTAAGCTGGTTTTCAATCTGCCTAATGAACGTTTGAGATGCCACTTGTTTGTCCTTAAGAGGCCAAAAGACATACCCAACTAAAATCTGGTACAATCATCAGTAAAATTACAAGGCAATAAACTTGCACGATTAATGCTTTTACATGTGAAGTAGGTCAAAAAAGATCCAATATGCAAGGTGTGTATTGGCACAGTGATTAAATCTTTCTAATTTAGCTTGCAGGGAGGCCCGTGTGGGATGCTTTCCTTTTTGGCAAGAACACATGTATGGTCATTTTTGAATACCTTGGATCGGTAGGACCTCTTACATCGGTTTTCCTTCACCAGTTTGTTTAGGTTTTTAAATTTGAATATGACCCTAACCTCCTGTTGACACATTGTAGATCTCAGATGTGGCTTTAGAATAAACAGGCTAGGCAAAACCTTTTATGAGAGAAGGTGTCTTCATATCAAAACTGTACATATTGTGATGTCTAGGAACCTTTAGAAGTATCTGATTTTCATCAGGCATCAGTTTTAGTAAAAAGAACCTTGTGCTGCTTATCACATATTTGTGATATTGAGAAAAGGTTAAAATGCCCTAATTCTTTTACAAAAGACACACTATCAAAATCTAAAATACCAACTCTTCTTTTTCCTTTACCAATTATGTAGCCTTTGCTACCTCTAAAGGTAACAGATCCCCCATTGAATTCTTCAAAATCCTCCAGTTGATCCTTGTTACCTGTCATGTGCCCTGAGCATCCACTATCAAATATACCTCTATCTACCATGTTCTTCAGTGGATGGTCCTGCACATGAAAAAGAGAAATTAGTTTCTCTTAGGGACCCAGGCCTTTACAGGCTTGGGTCTGCCTTGTGGACCTTTTGTAATCACAGTTCTAATAAAAGTTGGTCCACCATTACAATTGGAGTTTGGGCTAGTGTTTCTCCAATTATAACCTGCTGAGGTCTTAACAGCAGATCCCCAATTTCCCTTTACAGCATGAGAATGAGACATTTGTGCTGTATTTTTTGCAAAGGGTCTTCTTACAGATGAATGTGATTTAGAAAAATGCCTTCTTTGATTAAATTGATTCACCTGTGGTCTTTTAGGACTAAAGCTGTTTGATGTCCTGGTAGGTACCGGCTGTCTAGATCTAACAGTATTAACATTAGAATTAACAGTATTAACTCTAGGCCTAACAGAATTAATATTTGTCCTACCAGTATTAATATTAGTCCTAACAGAATTAATGTTTGGCCTACCAGTATTAAGTTGTACTGGTCTAGGAACAAATTGATTAGCATGATTAATCCTGTCAGTATTAGTCCATACTGGTTTTGCCATCATGTTACCAGTATTAAAAACCCTTTGTTTCTTAACCTCAGCCTCTCTTGCCATTTTCTTTTCATAATAGTCACAATCTTTGATCAAATGACTTAGACTACCACAAACAAAACATTTCTTCTTTGTGAAAGAGTAACCTTCCCCTAGTTCTCTTTCCATCATAGCATTCCAATTCTTCCTGTTAACTTTAGGTGTTTCTTGATCTTTGATTGGTTGCCTAGGAGTTTTTATGTGTGAGACACAACTAGGTTCAACCTCTTTTGATTTTGGAGCAGACACACCTTTTTCATTTGTTGTTATAGGTGTAGACACATACACTTCTTGAGGTACTCTTGAAATCTCAGATTCAGGATCAACAGAATGTTCAGAGGAAGTTCCAATAGATCCTGCACTGTCATTAGATTGACAGGTAGAATATTCACTGGATCTATCATCTGATACATTGGGTTCAGGCTCTTGAGGTCCCTTTTTACCATAAACATATAAAGACTCATCAATTTCTTCTTGTGGTGTAGGAGTATAATCTCCACTTAAGGGATGTGGAACACCTTTAAAATCATTAGTTTTTATAAATCTACTGTACAAAGGTTTTCCAACTGAGTCCTCTTCTGAACAATTAAAAACAGAAAAATTCATTTCTTCCTCATAACTTAGAACCTCATTGTTTGATTGTATTTCATACCCTCTTACCTTGACCCTACTAGGAATTTAGGGTCCCTATGGAGTATTAGAAGGAAAGTCACTGCGTCTGTTCTCATAATTGGTTTGCCTAGGAAGTTCTTATTTACTTGTCGTGCACCAATCAACTAGGGTCAACTGTTTGTGAGGTTTAGTGAACTTGTGGATTTGGAGTCTTTTGGGTGAGGCCTGTGGTAACTGCTTCAAATAGAACAGGTTTAGGGATAGGATCATCATTGACTGATGGTTAGACTATAGTTCCTTGTTCCACCATCACTGTCATTCTGGCATTGACTAGTCTGAGTATAACAGTGGAATAGCATCAAACTCAACTAGGACTAGGAGATTGAGGCTTGAGGACCATTATTTACATTATCATACAGAGACATCATCTATGCAGGTCATCTTGTTCCCTAGGGGTATATTCACCACTATGAGGATGAGGGAGGACACCATTATCTTCTACCCTACGTTTGAATCTGGCTGTATTAGTGGGATATCATTATATCATGCATTGGTTTTCCCCTAAAAAGCAAAAATATTACCTCTTTTATCTCTTCCTCATCTTTAAATTCCCCCTTTTTTAGGACACTACAAGCTTTTGATTTTACTGCCATATCCTTAAACCTCTTCTTTAAAGTTGAGCTCATCACATCAATCCAATTAGCTTCCAAAGATTTTTAGAAGATGAGACCCAACGATATTAAAAATTTGTTTTGTTTAATAGTCATCCTTGGTCTTTGACAGTTAGCTTTCATTCCCTATTCTTTCTATTACTTTTTCCAAAGTTTTCACTTTTTCAAAAAAAAAATTTGATTAGCTTTGTAATATATTTTTTTCATTTAAGGCAAGATTGTTCGTTTATGGAGGCTCTGTAGCTAAGATTCTAACTTTCTTATCAGTTATATTGATGGGGCCATAATCTTTGGCAGCTCCCCCCTTGGTTACTTACCAAATTCAAGTATTGCCCTGTTCATCTTTCCTTAGCTTCTTGGAAGGCATTTTATGGAATATAATCATATTTTAGTATCACATGGATATCCTCACTGTTTTCACAGTGAAAGCCAATTAGAGCATGATTAGAGTTTCTCATCCTGTAAGTCTGCTCTACAAATGATTCTGACCTTATCAATAGTCATCAAAGTTCCTTTTCAGTTCTCACTGGCTTGAAATCCTGACCTCTACCTGCTTCCTGCCTGCTACCTTCTTTTGAACCTTTAAACTTGCACTCCCTAGCAAAATGCCCAGTATTGTGGCAATTGAAACATTCAACTTTTCTCTTATCAAATGCCACATGCATTTTTCCATCCACTCTTGGCCTTCTGCCTGTCTTCTTGTAGAACTATACTAATCTTCTATGGCAGTCAATAGCAAATCTGCCAATTTATACATCCATTTCATTCCAAATCTAGATCATCAATTTGATCTAGATCTTAATGTATCAAATCTACATCCATCAGCATTTGTGGCTAGAAAAGAATGGATAAACTTCATCAGCACAAGGACCAGAGTATAGCAGTTGGGTTTTGCCTTTGGAAGACAGTGGATCAGTGATATAAGAACTTATAACTTCCCCTGAGTGTGGCTTGGCTTATGCTTGCTTGAAGAGGCTTTGGTTGTGATAGAAAAAGCCACATTTCAGATTCTGGAAGGGCGATGATTCTTTTTGGATGTCTTGTTCCACAACAGACACTAGATTATTGGTATATAATCATCTATTAGATAGTGTGTCAATAATATTCTTCTTCGTTTCTCAATTGGTCATGGCTTTAGACTGTCCCACGCCAGAGGGAGGAAGGGACCTCAAAAAAAACTTGTTGTTTGACATCTTCATCTACCACATAGCACCAAGGGCATTCCACAACTATGATAGGATTCTAGTTTTTGGAATCCTATCTACCCTTTTCTTCTGAGCTTTCCTTAGACGAGATCGTAAATGCCTCTAAGCTGTTGTTTCAAAATAGCTTTTTGCTTTTTCTTCGAGTTTGCATTACCATCCAAATCTTGTCATGATGGCTCGCCGATTATCCTCTTTGGCATCATCCATGCCATGAAAACGCCTGAGATGGTCTTTTGGAACAGCCATTAACAGCAGTTGGGTCTAGCTTTCCTTTCTTTCTCATCAGCAAATTGTTCTTCCTGTGTGGTTGGAGGAAGAACCCTGTACACACCATCCTTACTCCTTTCGGTGATCTCACTTCTTTGAGGTCCCATTCTGAATCACTTTCCATACCCTCATTATCTATATACTCAGTTAATGTTTCCATCTCCATCACCCCAAGTATCATAATCACCTTTTGAAGAACATGGCAGTTTAGTGTAATGTTTGAAAAGTTGTTTTGTTGTGTGAGTAATTTGTGGTGTGGTTTAGCGGATAAGATCTCCTTTGTTAGATGCTGGTACAGATCCATCCAAAGAGCATCATCTGAGAGAAAGTCCTCATCATCATTAGATGAAAAATTATCTGGTTTTGCAAGACATGAATATTTGATCTTGGTGGGAATAAAGGTTTTTGATCTATGTTCAATCTGTGTAAAGTCCCTTTGGTGTGCTCTGATACCACTTGTCAGGTTCCCTGATAAACAGGATCTCAATGAGCCTTACACGACCTTATTTGTCCTTTGAATCGAATACAAAGATTACTATGAGAGGGCAATACTTGTGAATATAAAATATTGACGCTTGATTATTCAATATCTATACAGATGAACACAAGAACAAATTTCAAACTTGCTATTACTATTACTATTGATTGTAAATTCTCAATCAATCATATATTTACTTACGTGATCCGTGGAATTTAACTACACTTTGTTGTGCATGCATGCTTGGAAATAAATTCATCAACTAGCACTATGATCCCAGAATGTGGGAAATTATTTTTGGTCCCCCATTTGCTTTGATTCCAACCGGTTACACATACATATACATGCATAGGATCCAAAATTTCGAAATGAAATGCCTAGACAAGCTTGCATGGTTTATGGAAATAGGACTAGCACTAGCAACATTGTGATTTGAGGATCATTTTAGTCCCATTTGGCTCTCTTGTCTCATTTTCGGTACACACACACACACACTATTAGTGTGTGAAGTAAACATTGGGTTATATAATCCATCTTATATTCATTTGTTCATTCATAACACACACATACTTGCATCTTGAGTTTTTCTCTTCTCCTTTGTTCCCTTAACCCACGAAAAACACAAACATACATACAAATCCATATATTTTTCATCTTTGATCAAAAACACTTGAAGATTTATTGAAGGTTTGATCATTTGTATCATCCGGGTATTTGTTAAATAACATTTGGGTTGTTCTTAGTTTCTATTCATCTTTCGTCGTGTTTCTTTGTAAGTCATCTTTACTTTTTCATAAATAAGTTGTACTTTTGCATTCGTATGATCATTCCGAACAAGGTGTACAAAGCGGATCGTTGTGAAAATCATTATCTAGTTTTCTATAAAACTACAAGTCTCAAAGTTTAATATTTTTGTTTATAAATGGAAGAACATAAAAAGTAGTTGTACTTTTGTGCATAAAAGTTCGTTGTGACTATTTTGATATATATATTGTTATCACTACGGCTATATCGTTTATTTAAGATTTATCGTATATTAAGTTTAAATATTGTTGGCGAAGAGATTAAGTTAGATGTTGGATTTGTTGTAAGCGTAAATTGAATGTCGAAAAGGTTTAGGTTTAGAACGGATTTGTTGCGATATTTGAGGTGTTGTCGAAAATAGATCGGATATACTTTCGAGTCAATAAAAGATGTACTTTGTAAAACAAATAGTTTCACGAGTCGAGGTTGATAAAAATGGAAAGTCGATATTTTTTAGAAAGGTCATGCCGAAATTTCATAAACTTTATAAAAGCCTCGAAAATATACTTTTATTATCAAACTTATGATAAAATGTAGAATAACGTTAAGTGTCGAGTTTAGGTCAACATTTTCGGTTATTGAGTCAACGTTGATGTGTCGAAATCACTAAAAGACAAAATACACTAAAAGACGAAATACACTAAAAGATGAAAATACACTATGTGAAGTCTATTTGCCTGTACCGGTTTACCAGAGATTTATCTATGTCTTTAAATACCGTTGTTGAACTCATTTAAGCTTTCGCGTATTGTCTTTTAAATCCTTTAAATTTGATCGATGTAAAACTTATTATTATTTTAAATTTGCGCAACGGTGTTTATTTTCAAAATGTACCCTTAGAGGCCGTTCTTTATGCTTTAACTTGAGATGCTCAATAAAGTCATGCCTCCGGACACGTATTCCGTCCAGGGCCCGTTTGGGGGTGTGACAAATTGGTATCCAGAGCCAAGGTTATAGAGAACCAGGTAGTATATACCAGGTCTGGTCTATAACCAGTATGTGATCCTACGTGTTTTTACGTGTGCATTATACGTGTTTTTGCTATGGCGTATACGTGAGTACCATTTTGCCTTGAGCATGCTATGATATGGGTTTGCCTCTACCCTGCGTTATCATTCCCTGCGTTTGTGTTGCT
>BQNB010108512.1:3125-22938 GCA_026074375.1 Tanacetum coccineum
TGAAAAATGTCAATAACTCATAGTAAACGAGGGTTTTGGGCCTCGAAAAATCCGTAACTAGCTAAAGGATGGTTACAACTGTTTCCGTCTCGTTTTTCTCTTCGATTTGAGAGGTCACGGGCCTGAAACGGACTTACGGATCAAAAGTTATGGCTGTTTTACTGAAACCCTTTTCTTCACACAAGATTTCTAGACAAAACGCAGTGCTATCTTTAACCAAAACACAGTGACCCCAAAATGCAGTGACACCAAAACGCAGTGACACCAAAATGCAGTGACACCAAAACGCAGTGACACCAAAACGCAATGACACCAAAATGCAGTGACTTTTGAATCAAAACGCAATGACCATTTAATCAAAACGCAGCTTGAGATTTGGTCAAAACGCAATGAAGTCTTGATTTGGGCAGAGTTTCTCCTAGTCAAAACGCAATATAGGTCTTCAAAACGCAACCTGCAATCAAAACGCAATGAACCAAAACGCAATCAATGAGCAAAACGCAACCAATGTCAAAACGCAACCAAGATCAAAACGCAACCAATGATCAAAACGCAACCAATGATCAAAACGCAACCAAGAACTTTGCCAGAGAGTCAAAACGCAACGACGAAATATACGACTTTTTCCACCAAAAATCGCCTAAAAATCACCCTTTTTGACCTTTTAACTTGATTTCTCTTGCACAATTAGTTACCTTATGCCTAGATCTTGCTTAATAACATAAACATTCACACATCTAAGCACAAAAATCCGGGTTTGATTTTTTTTTTCTCTTCAAATGACACACGAATTTGATCTTTTTGAACCACAAGAATCAACCACGAATCCACACGTAGCTCTGATGCCAATTGTAGGATTCTGATTAACACTTCAAAACATATAATCGATCACAAATTTGAACTAGAAATAAGATAAGGAATTTAGTTGATTTAAAGAGAGAAAGAAGAGAGAGAGAGATGAGAGAAAAAGAGAAAAGATATTTATTAGAAATGAGAAGTTAGATATTTTCTAAGTAAAAATATTTATATATACCCCTACACATTTAATGTGACACGCGGGATATTTAACTAGGACTCGGGCTCGGGTTTTGCTTGGGATTAAACCCGAAACATATATAATATTAGTTTAACTATCGAGCCTGATTCCCGATAATATTCTATTACAACATTAACTAATTAATTGACCGACTCTTAAATACATAATAAACGAACTTCATGTTCGACTCAATATTTTGAGGCTAACACTGACTCTTGGTTTTCTCCCCAGATATACTTCTTGTTTTTCTGGGTTAATTCAGTCAAAGGCTTTGCAATCTTCGAAAAACCCTCGATGAATCTCCGGTTGTAGCCGGCAAGTCCTAAGAATTAGCGTATCTCTATGGGTGTGGTAAGAGATGCCCAATCCTTGACTGCTTTAATCTTAGCGGGGTCAACGTGAATTCCTTGGCTGTCAATTACGTGCCTAAGAAACTGCACGGTACTGATCCAAAAATAACATTTGGAGAACTTGGCATATAATTTCTCCTTTTGAGTAATTCCAAGATTATTCTCAGATGATCTTCATGTTCTTCTTTGTTACGGGAGTAGATAAGAATATCATCAATGAACACTATCACAAATTTATCCAAGTATGGTTTGCACACACGGTTCATGAGATCCATGAACACAGCAGGCGCGTTAGTTAAACTAAATGGCCTCACTTGAAATCCGTAGTGTCCGTACCGAGTTCTGAAAGCAGTCTTAGGAATATCTTTATCCCTGACTCTTAGTTGGTGATAGCCTGATATTACGTCAATCTTTGAGTAAGTACTTGAACCTTGAAGTTGGTCGAATAAATCATCGATCCTGGGTAATGGGTAACGATTCTTTACGACACTTATATAACCCATCTGTAAGTTCGATCTTCAATATCCCATTATCATTAAAAAGACAATTCTGGAAATCTATGAAGTATAAGACATCCTTCTCATCCTGTAAAATCCTTTCTTCAATACAAAAGGTCCTTGATTGATCATAGATATGCTGGAGCACAGGATCTCTTTGACAGATTTGACTAATTGTGTGATCTTTCGAGTGGATGTGGAGAGACAAGAAATTTCCTTTCCTCTTTCCAAACAATGTCACTTTGCAAGAAAATTATACATCTGACAATTGATACTGAAGTTCATCTCCTGAAGTACTCTTTGTCTTAGCATAACCATCCGCTATCTTCTTCATTTAGCTCATCAAATGTCAACAGATATCTCTTCGTGATGTCTTGTGCTACTTGCTTAGTGAGAATCTCATCATCACAGAAGTATAAGAGTCAGACCAAAATCACATTCACATCTTAGTCAACCTAAAGAAGGAATAGCATTGATCATTGCATTATGAATCTGTGATGAAATATGTGCCGGCATAACGCCCACAGTTCTTGCAAGATAGCTTGGAATTTAATCTTTCCGTCTTTATTAAGTCGGTTTCCTTTCCATAATCAACCCTTCCGTGCAAGATACACAGAAACTTGATCTCGAACTTGCGCAGGAACTTCCTTCTTAACTTGCTCCGTTACTTTCTCTGTCACCAACGAGGGTAGCGTTTCCATCATGACATAATGAAGATTACCAGCAAGTTTGATCACTTGATGTCTGTGCAAGAACCTTTTCTTGAGATGACAAATAAGTACCATATCGTCCCTGTAATTCATGAAGAAAGTTTTGTATCTTTTAAACGATTAGGTTTTGCCTTATCAATGAAGAAGACGAGTTGGTTTTTTGTTAACTTGGTGCAAATAAACCCTGATGATGGTAGAGCTGAGTAGGATGAGTAACCGTCAATTCCTGGAGTTTCTCGGTATCCGAAGATACGAGAGTAGAAAGATTCCTAGGTGATCTAGTAGTGAGGAATTGAGGAAATCCTAGACTCCTCTACATTCTTTCCTTACGTCCTTCTCGTTAGTTCAAACACTTCATCAGTTATTTCATCCTCTTCATCATCAACCTTACAGGTTATAAACAATATTGGTAACATCTACCATTGAAGTATCTTTATCTGGTTCCACCTCTGTGTCCCTTTTGTAAGTCCTCTTCTCTTTCCTGAACCATCTCCACCTCCAGACTTCTTATCAACTCCTGTGCTCCAACCTAGTGCCGGGAATAGATGTGTCATCATGCCTAGGGGGTGAACTATCATCAACATTCTCAGACTCTTCAACAGCATCTCATCTCCTCAGCTCCAATGCTTGTATACCAGTGCCACATTTTCTCTTGCTTTTTGTTTTTCACAACTCTTTTGCTCAGCAAGACTTACTTGAATCATGTCTTGTAAAATCATCTCATCAGCTTTTTCTGCTGTTGGCACTGGAACAGGTGGTGTTAGTCATGCAGATTGCCTTGACGGTAATTGAAAACGGATCATAGTTGATCGTTTTGGAACACTTGACTCAGTTTTCTCCATAGCAGGGTTATGTGACCTAGGGGCGATAAGTGTCCTATGCGTTCCATGGGTAGACTCAGTCGGCTGTGACTGAGTCAGAGGAACATCTAGCCCAAACACCTCATGAATACATCTTATAATTCTTCGTAGCTTCATCTCATCTGTGATCATCCATGCTGGTATCCGCATCCTAACCTTGTTCTTGTTTCTTCCTGAATTGAAGATATTCTTCATAATATCATCATCTTGAAGATTGTGA
Source organism: Tanacetum coccineum (assembly GCA_026074375.1). Lineage (NCBI taxonomy): Eukaryota > Viridiplantae > Streptophyta > Magnoliopsida > Asterales > Asteraceae > Tanacetum > Tanacetum coccineum. The sequence goes on from BQNB010108512.1 coordinate 6,799, forward strand.
TAAGCATCTCGAGCACGTCTTGAAATGTCAGGAAAGATAGTCATATAATGACTGATGATGATCTTCGTAAATCGTGGGTATGGGATCGAAGTGGCAGGATGATGAAGCGAATATAAATGCTTCCACATTAAACTCCGCAATAATCCACATGAATGTTATTGACAAAGCAGTATAACATTTGCATTATCTGCAACGGCGGTTGGTCCCATCCCGAAACACTGTATTAAGCAACTTGGGAGAATATTCTTGCATAACGTCTGCCAAGGCTGAATAATAGCCAGTATCTTGAAATTAGACACAGTCTTGAGTCCATTGTAAATCCCCAACACTTGTTGTAAAATGAACCATATCAGAGAATGATTGGTGGAGTCATAAACGAACATGAATGTTATCATTTGCTTGCGGAAGATGAAAAGATTGTTCTAAGTCATCCAGAGTAAAGTGTAAGTCTTTTCCTATCCAGCAGGAACTTGATCGATGCTCCTGAATCCTCGTCTTTCAAGTATGCCCAGAACCGGCCTATAATATCCAAGGTACATATGATGAAGCAGCAATACAGAATTCGTAACGGATGATTCGTAATAATATTCATCAGAATCTTGCTCTCTGATAGACGTTGCACATTCTCCAAGTCAACCTTTCTTATTTGCATCCATAAGGTCATAATGCTTTGTTTGGAGGACACAGTTTCATCTGATGAACAACAGCTGCGTGTTGTGTTTATGTCATGATGATAACTGAATGAATACAATTGAGGTGTTAGGAAACAAATAATTCTTTTGACATTTTTGTCTTATTTCCTCTCTTGTTTTGTTTATATGTCTGGCAATTCTATTTGAAACATATTTTTTTGATCAGATTTTGTATCTCAGTGAGCTCGTTCTAGCTTTTTCTAGCACATGCCATACGCTTTAATTCGAATTATTCTTTTGATTACCATTTTTGTGTGTTCTGCCATTTCTTTTTTCGAATCTCACAACCTTTTGATTTGCTTTTTCGCGAATGGATTAGCTATCTCTTTCTGTTTTTTTAGAATATCCTCACCAGAAATACTTTGTGACATGATACACTCTCCCAAGAAAGGATTAAGATTTCTCTTTCTGATTTGAAACCAAGACACAGTATGAAAATTCAAGATAAAAACTTCAACTTCTTAAAATTGTTTTAAGAAAGAGTAACATTTTTTGTTTTTAACACAATAAAAGAATTTTGAGAACTTTTTCAAAAATCAAGTGACAAAGTAATGTAAATCCACAAACCACAACTGAATTACACTAAGTCCCTCCCTCTCATTCTGTCATGCAGAAACGGCCGTATCCGGACATGACTAGTCACTTAAACAATTGAGGATTTGCAATTAACATATTTATAAAAACTTTGATGTCTTTCGCATTTGATTATGAGAGCCTAAACCATGATACCAAATACAACTAATTCAATAATTGAATGACACAGGTCCACTCACTCCTCATTCTGTTCAATGCAGAAAACGGTCGAAACCGGACATGACTTAGTCCACTTAAACAATTACGAATAGACATATATGATCCATAGCATAGAATTTATGAAAACTTGTTTCTTTGCCAAAATTATTTGTCAGATTTTGAGCACACTAGAAACTGATCGTTTTGTTTTTCACAGACATTCACACAATTACAATCATGAAGCAACAACATTATTACATATACAAAACACTTTCACAAAACCACAAACAATTAAACTGTTTTTCACCATTAACCTTTACTGAGTTTTGACTTTTGTTGACTACCGATTTTGACCAGTTGACCTTACCGATTTTCACAATTAACCTGTGCACAAAGAAGTAAACTCGGTAAAATAACAGATTCGGTAATGTTCTACCGAGTTTAACCAAAATTCAATCCTAACCATTCTATGATCATTTTATGGCCTTAAGTCACTTTTTACACTAAATCTAAGCCTAAGATTATTCAGAAGCTACAAAAACTCAGTAAGACACTTTTTACAATAAACTCGGTAAACCTCATCTTTACCGAGTTCAAACTCGGTAATCCCAAATTACTCAAAAAACAACTAAAACATATATATTCACTTACTTTTGAGTAAGAAGTGAAGTTACAATCGTTGTAATGAACTCAGATATCAAAAAACAGACTTCTACTCAAATTCAGTAAAAGGATTCGGTAGAAAAAGAAAAGTAGAAAATGAAATTAAAATCCTTTAATATACTGTATATGCTTAATTACACATACCTTTTACCTTTAAAAACGAGCTAAAATAACCAAAAACGGACTTAAAATGCCAAATATATGCTTGTTTTGCTAATTGTATTGTGCAGGAACGGATGACCAAGAAAAGGACGAAAAGCAAGCCAAAACGACAAAATCGGCCTCGAAAAAAAATAAAAGAATTGGAAAAGACTGTGAAAGACAAGCCAAATCAAAGCCGGAAAGTCAATCAAGTCAAAAAGTCAACAGAAAAGTCAACTGGTCAAAGTCAAAGTCAACCCAAGTCAACCCCGAGGCCAAAGTCAAAGAAATATAAGTTCAGGGACTGAAATTGTCAATCCCTAAACTTATATATAAAGAAGAAAAGAGGAAAAGAGAAGACAAGGGCTGATTTTACTCAAAGTAACAAGTGGGGGGGCAAAACTGCCAACCCCCTAACTTGTACACACCAAGGACGAAATGTGCAAGGAGTTATATAACTCTTGGGGACTTGTTTTGCCAAGTCCCCAAAGTTATAATAAACCACATAGGACCATGATGGCAAATGAACAAGTAACCTAAGAGGACTATTCTTGCCAAACTCTCAAACACACACTCTGTTATAACCCATAACACCTTTTCCCGCTCGTTTTTCCCTCCCAAACAACTCACGGGTTGTTTAACCCATGTTTACCCTGTGAACCTTCACCACCTCCATGGATAATCAATTCCCCCCTCCTCCACTACCTTTCCCAGCAACAAATGTGCCAACTTGGCAATCCCACACACCCCCAAGACCTATTTCGACGGCTAAGATTGATTTTGAAGATTGAAGGGCCAGATTAGAGCTTTGACACTCTCACAAAACTAACACACCAGAGTTTGTGTGTCTACAAACAAGTACCACAAGAAGAAAGAGAAAAATAAAACCAGTGTAGATTTTCCGCTATAAAAAGCCTTGTAAGCGCTTGTGGCAAATATTAAGTGATATTAATTTATTTTTCAGTTTTTAATTATAAGTTTCATTTCTTTTATTATAGTTTAAAGTATATTTAAGTTTAATTTCTCTATGCCAATTGTATGTACTCATTTTAATGAAAAGTTAATTGTTTTATACTCAAAAAGCCCTCAATAAGCTCTTTTTGAGCTTTTAACTTATCTCTTCTTTTATTTTTTAAAAACACATAGTTATCATAAACACAAAATCAAAAGTTCTCATTTCCTCTCTTCCTCTCCCTTGCGTTCGACCACACACACACACCAAAATATTTCATTTTTCCACTTTTGTTCAAGTACATGAAGGTTTAAACATATCCGGGTTGATTTCATTGGTCGTGGGTACATAAAAACAACATAAGAGTTGTTTGTCTAAGCTTTAATCCTCTTTAAAACTCTCTTTTGTAAATCATTTTCTTTCAATAATTTTTGTACTTTTGAATGTCTATGATGCATAAATGATAGTTGTACAATGCGTTTTCTAAAAATCAAAAGCTAAAAATCTATAAAACTATATTAAGGGTGCGTTTGGTTCGAAAAGGAAGAAAAGGGAGAACATGAAAAGTAACACTTTAATATTTTGGTTGTGATGGTGATATAACATATTATTACAATATAGTCTATTGCTTATTTAGCTTATAAATAAGCTTTCGAAAAGCTTATTATAGCCTTTCGTGGGCTTATTTGGTCTCAGAAATAATAAGTAACAAAAGAAAGGCGGTTTTAGATATTTACTACTTTTGTCCTATTTTTATAGCTTATTTTTGTAGCCTATTTTAAGAACTAAAAGTACTTTGTGGCTTAATAGCTTATTTTTAAGCTATACTATTTAGTTTTGGTCTTATTTCGTGTTCGGCCCAACAAGGAGCAAATAAGCCACGGCTTATTTGCTACCTTTTTAGGCCTTGGCTTATTTTTGTGGCTTTTTGTTTAGCTTATTTTAACACTAAAAGTTCTTATTCGCGTATCTTATAACTTATTGATTTTATTTTAGACTTTGTATATTTACGGAAGTGTTTGTTCGGGCTTATACATACCACGGCCCACTAAGGCCCAATAGGCTTTGACTTATTTTTAGGATCCTTCGTTTGGCTTACTTTTCGACTCATTAATAGTGCTTATCTTAGTCAAAAAAATATTGTGATAGAACTAAAAGACGTGATAGTTCTTGGATCGTTTATAGGCCAGATTGTTTAGATCAATATATCTAGAATAATAACAATGAACATAAAGAATATGCATAGCGAAAATAGCATAATGAACAAAGTTATTCAACAAGGTTTTTCATCATTATCTTCTATGATACATGACTACTACAAGCCCCAATTCTACCTGATCAATGGTAGAACAGTTACCTAATCTAACAGGATCAATGGAACATTAATCTTGGGGCTACAACATAACTAACTAGGCGTTTACACAAATCACACGCCTAGTATACACACTCACATGTTTTCTGGTGTTTACATCTTGACACACAGAGAACTATGCGACCTATATCTCTTTATATAATAGATATATTAGGTTTACAAAGGATAAGTACAAATAAAGATATTAAATCTTTTAATCATTTAAGTTTATCTTCAGAATCTTTAAAATCTTCCATCTTTTGAAAAATTCCTCTTTTGTCTTTTAAGTCCTCCATCTTTCATAGTTTTGTCTTATTAACTCAAATATAATTCCCAACAATCTTCTCCTAGTTGATAATGACAAAACCATATAAGCACAAACTTCCCCTGAAGCTAATATATATATGAAAGAATAAGGATCCATGCAATTCCACCAAAGATCTGTAAGTTGCACATCTTCTTTGTAAATCTTCTTCCCCTTTTTGTCATAATCAAATAGGGGACTAAAATATGCAACTTTGATTTTAACAACCATAAACCACTATCACACTTCTAATTCGGCCTTCCAACAACTCAAATTACCCTCCATGATGCACCTTAAGATAAATGAACTTGAGTAGTAGAAACTTAAACTAGCAGTAGTAATAATGACTTACAGTAGAAAAAACCTTCACCTCGATGTAGCATATAAATGGTTAAATATTTTAACATTAAGCTTCCCTTAAAACTCATATGTTAACCATTTCTTAAATGTAGGCTCTATGTAATGATTACTGATGAAGAAAACTAAGTATAACGAACTTGATGCTGAAGTAGAACAACCCAAACTTGTGTCTTATATCTCGTACTATCCACGTGACTCCAAACTTATAAATAAGTAGATCGTAACCTCTTGACTGAGACACCAGACCAAAGTGATAGCAAATATGAGCATTGAGCACCATAAGTTTATAAATCACACACCTTTGCTAGATTTGTCAAGCCTTTGTCACATCGTTTCAAAGCATAAACAAGTTATCTCTAAACGTTGTTGCTCCCTTTAAGATATGATAAAACACAAACATGTGAAACTCCACTTCATCGTCAAATAGGTGATAATTAATCATCTTCGTAACCAATTATAGTAATAAAATGAGCCTTTAAATCAGTTAAAAGTATATAAACCAAAACCAAAATCCAAAACTTTTTTGTGTGTGTCGTCCAATATCTCCAAACCAACCGAGAACCACCTTGCTTTGTTATCTGATATCGATCAAAGCTAGCAGTTAAAACTATTTTCTAAAAGCCGTACTAAAAATCAACGAGCAATACTAACCTTTGTTGGATCCTAAGCAGTAGTAATACCTCAAATCCCAAACAATAACTACTATTTTTCACACTACTTGGTAGCTTTTAATCTAAACAGGAGTATTATCTCTTCAATTTACTATTGTGCTTCATTACAAATCAGAAACCATAGTAATAATGTAAGCCTAAATAATATTAAACTTCCTATTAAACGAGCATCAATCACACCTTTGAACACAACACTTCTCGTCATAGCAGCAGCCCAAACATATATTACATGTAGTAGTAGTAACATGTAACCAACATTACCATCAATTTTGGACAGCAGTATTAACGAATAATGTAGCAGTATTAATGTTGATCCCTTTTGAACAGATCTTACTTAGCTTGTTAAAGCTTAGTTGTGTTGGATAGATCCAAGACAACTATAATAGAAACTAAGATTGTGAATACTACAAATTGTGCGGAAACCAGTTTGTAATACTAAGAAGAACAATGAAACAGTAAAACAAGATCTTGCTAAACTTTTAATATACTGAACACAATCAAAGTTATAGAATAACCTTGAAACTAGGAATACTAACTATGAGAAATAACTTCTAGATCCATATCTCTAACTATGCCTTAGGGTTTCTTTTATACACCAAGAAACCTTAATGGGCTTACAAAATGCATCTACTGATAATGCATATCTATTCCTAATATATCTCATGCATATCACATTAGAAGTACTAACTATTATAACTAACAGCACAAACTACATAACTAATAGTACTAATAAACTGACAATATTAACACTTTGTACTGACAGCACTAACTATTATACTAACAGTACTAATGACTTAGACTGTTTTTCTCTTATCATCAGCAGTAGCACAAACTTGAACCAATAACATTAAGTTGTAGAAACCTTTAATTCCCAACAATCCTCCCCTAAACTTGTGATTTACCTTCAAATCATCAAGTTTCTGAATTAAAACTTTTATGTTGAGGATGGTTCCAAACACCTTACTGTCTTGGTCTGTTTTCTTGATAAAAGATCTTTCTTAAAAGTTCTCTAGACATCTCACTATCTGCTTTTACTAACAGTCTAGCCACCATCATAAATCTAAGTGTTCCTTTGGTTAAAGGATATTCTTTCTTAACCAACATGAAGATATCATGTCCTCTTACTGAAGATACATGGTGAACACCACATGTATCATAAAGCCTCCATACCAAAGGATCATGCATATACCTTTGAAGCTTCCATAGAATATCATCTTTATTTGGTTCAAACAATCTCTTCAGTTCAACCCACAATTCCTTCTCTTTATCATATGTAGGCTCTGTTGTACTGAACCTTTCCTTAACCAAATCCCAAAGCTTAACCAGGTCATCTCTATTAAATTTCTTCAACATATCAGCAAAAATCTGATAAGCTTCTGTATGGTTTCCACTGATAATTCTCCAATACCTTTTTATGTCTTTAGAGTAAACCTCCTAGTCTATGATTGGATACCTAACCTGCAAAGGTTGAATAACAAGTTCTTCCATTGGAACTATCACTAATAATTTCTGTAGTTCTTCTTCTGATAATTCTTTTTCCTTTTCTGCTGATTGTTCTTCACCTGAACCTGAAGCTTCTCCAATCTTTTGTCTTTTAACAGGCTTTTCTAAAACTTCTTGACCTGCTCTTTTTAGTCTCTGAACCTCCAACTCAGAACCTATAGGCACAAAAGATTGTACCCTCCTCATAGTAGTTTCAAAGATGTCTTTAACCTGCTCAAATGAAAGTGACTTCAATTGTTTAATAGAGTAACCTCCTTCTTAGTTCTTGATGTAATTTGACATGTAATCTATTTGTTGAGCAAGGTTCATTGGCTTGTTCCTCTAAGCTTCAACTCTTTGTTGAGCAAAGAACTTCTTTCTTTAATTGACAAGTTCCACAAACTTCATTGGTAAATCTTCTTCACTACACTTTTCACCTTCTTGTAACTGTTGAACAAAATCTTCATCTGCTGCAACTCTAGCCAATACATCATCCCAATCAGAATCTGTAAAACCCTGAGTTGCTTGATGCACTTGAGCCATTCTCTGTCTTTCTGCTTCATCAAACTCTTCTTGTAGCTTTTGAGCTACTTCTTCATCCCTGCTAATTTGAACCCGCTCTCTCCATTTCATCTTCCTTGAAGACTCGGTTTCATCCATTTTAGCCTTACCCTTATCTTTAGCAGCACTCTTTCTGATCTCCATAAGTGTCTCTGCAGGGGTTAAATCATCAGCAGTAGTATTTGCATTTCTTTGAGGACTGGCAGTACTAACAAATGTACTAACAGTTAAAACTTGTGCAGCAGTACTAACTTCTTGACCATCACCAAAACCTTCTTGAGTTTCTATATTCTGTCCATACCTCCCCTGAACTTCAACATGTGGAGGAACCAATGAAATTCCAGAATCCAAATCTATTTCTTCTATCAGACTCCTCCCTTGTTTGGAAGGATCCTCTACAACTAAATATGTTTCATCTTCAGAGGTAACAAGTGTCAATCTCCTTCTTTTAGACTTGGACTTCTAAAACTTTAACTCATCCTCAAGAGACTTTACCCTGTTGATTAACTTCTTAAAAGCAGTAGCATATAACTTCTTTGTCTTCTTGAGATTATATTCTAATCGTTCTACCTTCTGTGACAAGGCTGTAACAATATCCATCAATTTATCTTGTTTCAGTCTTCCCTCATCACTTCCAGGTGTGTGACCTCCTAGGAGAGGTAAATTATGGGGTGTTGGTGGTACATTATCCGTCAATTCATGTTGTTTAAGTCTTTCCTCATCACTTCCAGGTGTGTTAACTCCTGGGAGAGGTAAATCATAGGAATGTTTAGATGCCTTCTCAGACCTAGTCTAAGCAATGACAACCCCTATGGCTTCTTGGCACCTGGGTCTGTCACCTGAACCAATTTCCTAAGAAAGAGGATCATTAGACATTGCTGTGGATTGGGTCTTAGTTATGTTACCACTAGCCTGTGCTGTATCTAAGCTAGCAGCAGTAGTGGTAGCCCTCACCACTCTGTCATCCCACTCCTTAAAGATAGCCTCATCTGCTACATTTGGTATAGGCATACTAGTCTGAGGTAACTGAGTGTCTTCTTGTAAAGCTTGCCTAGGTGTTTAAGTATTTTGAGGTGATGATGATTCAGTAACAAGGATTTGTTCTTCAATTATGGGTTGAGTAGTAGAAGGTGCTGGTTGGGGTTCAGTGGGTTGTCCTGAACCTTCACCCTCTACTACTAGTGGTGCCAACATTGATGCAAACAATGGAGTAATTCTTCTTAAAAAACTTTTCCTTTTCTTTTCATGTTAGTGAAAACCTTTTTAGTATGTACAGGTGTTTTATAAATATCATTAAAAGGTTTTACAAGAGAAATCTGATTATTCAAAAAGAGTTGTATAACCTTGGATACATTAAAAATTTCTTTGTATTGGTATCCAAGTTCCTCAATGATCCACTCTGACTACATCTTAAAATATATATAATATAATAAAATATCAAATATATAGTAAGAATAGTCTAAAAGTAGAGTCATTGATACCGAGAAGTAGTATAGAGTTTTCCCGGGTCGTAAATCCCCAACGAGGCTGGAATGGTAAATCGATACGATCGAATAAAGTTATGAAGTGGTATGATTATGGGTATCCTGGAGGAGATTGAAGTTCAAAGAGAAGATCAACAGCTCTACAAGTTCAAGGAAGGTGACTTCCCAAGAATTAATCTGCGTGATATTGAAGATATGCTGCTTCTCTTAGTTTAGAAGAAGCTCTCCAATCTGGAAAGAGAGATTCAATTTCGACTTGAATGTGGCATTGCGGATGTTTACCAGACATGTTTGCATTTTAAGGGCGGGAAGAAGACCTTTGATAACGCCTAAATACACATATTTTCGTCGGCGTTATTTGCATTACTGATATAATTCTTGTGAACTTATGGTACTCTTTAATCAAGTATAATATTCTATTGATATGTCTAGGATGTGTCTGGAGAATACGGAAGATTACAACACGAAAAATAGAAGCTTAAATGAAGAAATAACTCAAGATAATGATTTCCTGACACCTGGTCACTGTTTTTGGCCCATATTACTCGACACATACGAACACCGTTTTTAGTTGATTCAAGCGGCCACGGTAAGTATGGGAGTAATTCAAAGAGCAGCGATAGCGGACCATGAAAAATGCAACTATTGAATAAGCAGAAGTGTGGCGGTTTTGGCCAAAGTGCGGCGCACTTTTCAGTCTGAGGAAAAATTAAATGCAATTAAATGCTAAGTGCATTAACCTCAAGAAGAGCGGCGCACAATAAGTTGTGCGGCGCACTTGGCCCGAATTTAACGCATAAATATAGCCCATAATCACTCAATTCCATATATTCCTCACAACAAACTTTCACTTCGATAGAAAAAAAACCATTAAATAGTGTTTTTAGTGATCTTAGCTTGACAAACCAAGAAACCAAATACTCCTTCAAACCACCATCACCACCACCACTCTCCACCATTAATTTTTTTGATTTTAGTCCATCCAAGGAAGTAGCATTGAAGTGTAATTCGAATCTATAAGCGATTGTGACAGAATTGTTCATTTGAAGTTTTCAGGTTGCTTTGAATATAATATAGTTTTTCAATTGGGAAAACTATGAAATCATCATAATTAGCTCTTAATGTTGGTATAAAATCTTGTTCATCTTATGAAATATGTCTTTACAAAAATTCAATTGATGAATGTTTATGTGTTTTGTTTACTTGTTTGATCATAGGAGTAGTCAATCTTGTGTTTGTTTGTTAAGAATGTCTTATCCTTGGATATGAGCGTGTGGATATGTTTTTATTGAAATGGTAAACAATGATTTTCTAAGTGTTAAATTGCCAAAAGGAAACTAAAAACTTATGTTATATCATTTCCCTTACAAGTGGTTATAATAACTTATAAAGGCCAAAGATTTGTTTTATTAATCGATATAATCACTTGTTAATATTTAAAGGCCGAAAGGAAAATGTATTTTGTTTATAAAAAAAAACTTTATTTTTTTTTGTGATAGCTATTCTATAAAACTTATAAACACCTATCCCAAACACTTCATTATCCTAAGTGTTAATTCGCCTAAACAAACAGACTTTAATCATTTTACTTGATCATATCTTCATTCTTTCTTTGCATTATTCGATATAATGCACGTCTTGGTTAATTGATACGTGACAACATCTTAGCCATAGCAACCAAATAATTACAAACTGTGAAAACTTAATTCTATGGAACAGACCTAGACTAAACCTAAAGCATACTATACATAAACGGGTTGTACTTTCTCGAGAGTTTTCTATTTTAAGTCAAAATAGGTATATTTCTAGTATTATTAAATTTAAAGCCTTGGAAAACATACACAAGTTTTTGGCGCCGTCGCAGGGAATTGTTTTAAGTTGTTATAGTTTGTTGTCTTGTTTAGGTGATATTTTGTTGTCACAAAATTTTCAAACTCGCCGTACCGTTTTCTGGCAAACAGAAACCAAAAATCATTTTTCTCCAGGAAGTACGCCGCACATCCTATTTGTGTGCCGGTTTTCTTGAAAACCCAGGAAGTACGCCGTACTTTACCCAAGTACGCCGCACTTTCTGCAAATTTTCACAAACAGAATCTTATTTCAAAAACCAAAACCAAAACCCCCAATCTGCTAGTCTTAGGTTCTATAATCATTTGGAATTGTATTTTATCTGATTATATGCCTTGTGTATTTGTAATTATCTAGTTTATCATAATATTCAGAAAAAAACAAAAAATTTCCAGAAAAGCCGGTCACCTTTTTCCTAAAGTGTCCGCACTTTTAAAAAAAAAAATCTTTTATTTATTTTATCCTTTATTTGCTTATATATAAATAAATTAAAAGAATATCTAATAATATATAAATCTATAAAAAAAATATATAAAACATATATGAAAATAATTTACTTTAATTTTGAATATTATCCTATTAGCCCATAATATATATATAAAAATGTCTTTTTCAAATACGTAACGTATGTAAAATCCAATATCTTTTGGAAACATTAGTACGTCTAATATATAGATTAATAAAAGTTTTAAAAGAAGGACTTAATAATAATAAAACTACCACCCAGAAAGAACCTTTAATCCGAATCAAAGCAAATCTTCCACCGAACATCCTATCGTTAATGACTTTGTCGTTATAAATATACCTGAAGAGGATGTTGAACCCAAACAAATAATTCTCAATCCTAATGATCAACCTATTTGGGAAAATGCTAAGATTGTAGCACCGACTCCTAATTCTGCCATTGTTCAACCCAATGTTGATGACAACTTTATTATCAACATAAACCCACGTGAAAATGATTTCGGGAGAAAATTAAATTTTGATGGTCAACGTACGGGGGCCGACCGCATGACCACATCCGGAATTTTCTCAGAATCTACACATGTTCAGATACGGGGAAACTCAAAGCGAAGCCGTAAAGCTTTTAATATTTCCCTTTTCCTTGTGCGATGAAGCTAAAACCTGGTTTAATGATCTTAATGAAGAGTCTATAACATCGTGGAACAAATGAGAAGAAGCGTTTATAAATAGATTCCATTCTACCTTCGTTATTTACCCTACTTTTACCTTGAAATCAGAAGTTTCTCTGATCAACCGTATGTGAAAGTCTAACCGACGCATTGTTATGACTCAAAGCATGCTTTCGAAAATGCCATGGGCATGACTGACCAAAGGAGCTATTATTCAGATATTCTAGCATGGTCAGACGAACCTACTTCAAGGAATCCTTGGACATAACTGCTGGAGGAAATCTCCTCTACAAAAGCCCGAATCAGTTTTAATTTCTCGAGTGACAAAGTCCTTTTCAAATCATGATTGGTCCATTAAATCTAAAAACGAACATCATCAAAAATCTGTTTCTTTCACCGATAGAAGTAATAGCAATAATGATAATTCTCGATTAATGGAAAAATTGGCAGCTTTAACTATAAAAATTGATTCTCAATTTATAAGCTTAAAAGAAGAATTACAAGATATGCGTAACAAATACAATGAGCTTAGAGAAGGAAACGCTTCTAAAAACCACATGAACGATGACACATCTATGTTGGACCCTTCATGGAAGTAAATTTACATCCAATAAAAGAATATCAAAACCGAAATTCTCCAGGATTCATACTCTCATAATCCTAACATGATCCTAATGATTCGAAAAATCGCTCCACAGCTAAATTAAACAATGATGTGAAAAATGATCTCGATAGATTTGCAAAAGATGTATCCGTACATGAGAACCGTTCATGATAATCTTTTTGATCGAGACGATGTAAAAACCACCGGGGTTTTACCTAAAAAAAGTCTAAACCTATCACCAAGAACCTCTCAATCTAAAACTGATTTCGAAAATTAATGACTAAATTCTGGATGCTCAAAAGAGTTACAAGTATGGTTTTTTTCAAGAACAACGTTAATGATATGATTTTAAAAATAAAGCAAAATGAAAAGAATTTCCAAATTAAAATTAAAAAGATGGAAAGAAAAATGGATGAGTGGTCGAAATTTCAAAACATATCTTTAGAACAAACAGATAGGACTGAACCATAAGCTCCTCCTCAAGCTCACACCGAGCAAGTGAATGCCGTATTCATCAAGAGTGGATAGTCCGATGATCCTTCGAAGACTCAAAAAGATCCACACCCTCCTATCATCGTTGACAATAAACTATGAATTAATATATATCCTTTTTCGTTTTCGAATCAAATAAGTTAAAAATAACTTTCCCTTAAGAGATGTAATAATAAATATAATTTATTATTTAAAATATGTTCCGAAAATTTTACCAGTCACGCGGTAATTGCTTTTATGTGACAATGAACGACCTAAAGTCAAAAAGGTCAAGTCAGACTCGAAAGTCAAAGATTAAAATAGTCCTTTAAAATTTCGAAAATTCTCGGATGTTACCAGAAAACATTGCAGTTTTAAAGTATGTCACGCATTCGGCCGGTGTGTTTCTTACCATGATTTCTATACCCAAAAAGAAATATAACGAACTTTGTGGGTGTGTTTGCTGGAAACCCTCACGAGACTATAACTCGTCCACTCGGGACACCGAGGGGTTTTAAAGGCTTGTTGCACACGCTAAATGCAATCGTGGTGCCTACGAAAGTGCGTTTTAGTATTTTACGGTTTTTGTAGTTGTGTCTATTTTGCAGATTAAATAAAATAGGTGGAGCTTGGATTGGTGGTTGACATTTTACACTTGGAGACTTATATAATTGGAGTATTATATTACATGTGGTAGAATACACTTGCTTGGCGCTCCGTTTCACGCCATATCCTTCATAATTCAACCAAGAACTTAAGAACCCTGGTATGTGCTTAATTACACATACCTTTTACCTTTAAAAACGAGCTAAAATAACCAAAAACGGACTTAAAATGCCAAATATATGCTTGTTTTGCTAATTGTATTGTGCAGGAACGGATAACTAAGAAAAGGACGAAAAACAAAGCCAAAACGACAAAACCGGACTCGGAATGGAAAAGACCGTGAAAGACAAAGCCAAATCAAAGCCGGAAAGTCAATCAAGTCAAAAAGTCAACAGAAAAGTCAACTGGTCAAAGACAAAGTCAACCCAAGTCAACCCCGAGGCCAAAGTCAAGAAAATATAAGTTTAGGGACTGAAATTGTCAATCCCTAAACTTATATATAAAGAAGAAAATAGAAAAAAGAAGACAAGGGTGCATTCTGTCATTTTTGCAAAGATACACTCCAAGGACTTGTTCTGCCAAGTCCAAGGAGTTGTATCCACCAAGGACGAATTGTGCAAAGAGTTATATAACTCTTGGGGACTTGTTTTGCCAAGTCCCCAAAAGTTATATAACCACAAGGACGAAATGTGTAATGAAACATATAACCTAAAAGGGCCAAACTTGCCATTTGCCCAAACCTTCACTCTGTCTCCCCCCAACCTTTGTATAACCAAATTTCCTGCTTGTTTTTCCCTCCCAAAACAACTCACGGGTTCGCCACCCTCCTTTTACCCTGAAAACCCAATTCCCCCATGGATATTCACTTTCCCCTTCCTCCACCACCTTTCCCAGTTATAAAGGTGCCATGTTGGCAATCTTACAACCCCCTAAGCTCATTTCGACGTCCAAGATTGACCATGGAAGAATTAAAGGCCAAGATTAGAGGTTGTGAACCTCTCACACAACAAACACATCCCTTTTATGTGAGTTCAAAGAAGCACAACAGCAAGAGGAGAAAAAGAAGACCTAGTTGTATATTTTTGGCTATAAAAGCCTTGTAAGCCCATTGTGGCAAGACAGTTCAGTTTTATGTCGTTTTAGTGTAGTTTTAAAAGTAGTTTAAAGTGTTTTCAAGTTAATTTCTCTTATGCATTTGTAATTCTCAGTTTTAATGAAAAATTAAGCTCTTTTTACTCAATAAGCTCTCAATAAGCTCATTAGAGCTTATTCTTGTTAATAAGCTCCAATTCAGTTTAAAACTTGTTATAAGCCCTTACATACTGTTTTAATTTGAATTCAGTTCATAAATGTCCCATGGAGTGTGATTTTGGAAGCTTATGAAGAAATAAGCTAATATAAGCTTATTGAGCTTATTGCTCAGGGTTTAGAGGCTAAGGAGCCATTAGGACAGGTTTTTAAGCCACTCACTCAGAAAGAGTGGCTTTGGTCCTGAGACAACAAAGTTCTCAGGTTTAATTTCTTAAGTTTCATTTTTAGCTCAATTTTAGCTTTATCTTTTGCTTATTTCTGTTCAAATTTTATTTAATTCTCTTTAATCATGTTAGTTTAGGCTTAACCTCTAGCTGTCTTAAGTTTTCATTAGGTTAAATTTGTCTAATCTTATTTTATACCTTAAAACTGCCAAGTTAGTGTAATAAGCTAGCTGAGAAACTAGCTTATTTTTCTTAATAAGCTAGGACTTTTAGTGTTAAAATAGTTTAATTAGGTCAATATAAGTAAGAGTGGATAAAATGTTTTAAAAGTTTTAGCTTTAAAATAGATTTTTAAGCCCACTTTAGTTTGGCAGTTTTAAGTAAAAGGGTGTTTGGCATAAGCCTAAAAATGGGTCAAATTGGTCTTGGCATGGGTTGAGGTATTTTGGTTTACTTTAACTTAAGTTTTTAAGCACTTACAAGTTGTTTTTAAAAAGTTTTTAGTTTTAAAAGTGTTTTCCAAAGATTTTAAAAAACTGTTCTCACAACTGTGAGATTTTAGAAGACACCACAAGTGCTTATTCAGTTAAGCACTTGTGGCTTGAGTTGA
>BQNB010108513.1:0-22938 GCA_026074375.1 Tanacetum coccineum
ATTCTTTCGAGCACGTTCTCGTAATTGAAAGTTCTATTTATTTATGAGGTTTAAAAAAATAAATGTTTCTATCATGAACAGTAACTTTTTATAAAAGTATTATTATCGTAAACTTGTGAAATTCGTAACTCTTTCGTTATTAATTGAAAAATTACGATTCTTATCATTTTGGAATCCTAAAAATATGTACAATCTGTGAAAAATACTAAACTTTCTGTTTTAGAAGTATTTTATAACTTGCTTTTATAAAGTTTATTTTATAAAACCGGTATTAACGTAAATCGTGTTTTTATCGTATCTTTTTCGTTATTAATCCGTTTTTCGAGTTTCTTACCTTTTTGGAATCGTCATGAGACGTATTATTTTTATAAAAGGTCAAACCCACTGTTAGAAATTCGAAATCCAAACAGCCCCTTTATGTTCAATATGTATACTTTTATATAAAGCTTGTTTTATGTACTTTTTACTTTTGTAAATTTACCACAAGTATTTTATACCATAAATATTATATGTGATACATATAATAATGTCCAATAGTCCATCCTTTGTCCTCATAAGTCCATGATAATAAGATTTACAAGATTAACAAATTATTTACACACTTTTACTTGTAGCTTTTTATGTAAATCCTTAAAAACCCTAATCTTGCATTAACACTTTTTAAGCTTAACCAAGATTGTAAAACACTTATGTATCCATTTATAACCTCATAATATCACCCATATAACATGTGTATAAGTGTACAAATTCACAATCACAAGTAAAAATACATTTTACATGTTTAAAAGTAACCTAATGGCGATTTTGCTATATAACATCATATTCACATAAAATCATGAAAATGAAAAGATTAGGGTGTTAGATAACCTTAGTGTGATGGAATGATGAAATGGAAACAAATCACACCCTTGTGATTTAAACCCTTGGCTTGAAATTATGGAATGAAAACCCTAATTTTCCAAATAAAAACCCTAGCTTCCTTTCTTGCTTCAACCCTTTTAAAGGTTTAACCAAGCCTTGTAATCACCTTAGTATAGCTTAGATATGATGTGTGAATGTTTGTAATATTGGTGAAATAATTTGTATTGATGTTTCTTGGTGGTTTAATCCTTGTCGTGGCCAAATAAGGAAAAGGAGAAAAAGAAAGATTGATTTACTTAAGTGTTGTGTTGTGTGTATGTTATTACTTGTAGTTCATGAGATATATATGTACTAAGCTAGTCACATTAAGTATTTCAAAGACCAAATGGTCAAGGAGGGGGGGCGGCAAGATTGGAGACAAAAGGGAGGGAATTAGGGTAATAGTTGGTCAAGGTTACTATGTATGAGCTAGGTTTAGCTTGTACATGGCCTTGGTTATTAATGGTGATGTATTTATGTTCCCATATGTGTATATCATCCCATGGAAATGAGGAATTGTGCTAACTAAATATCTTGGCAAGGGAAATGAAAGTATAAGTTGTAGTTTTCTTTATTAAAAGTGTAAGTCTTGGAATTTATATGTCTTGGTTGCTTCCTACATATATATGGACGTGTATATGTATATGCATATGTGTAAAGTTTTGAAAACTTTGGTCATTGAAAATAAAAATAAGCATTTGTTGAAGCGTAGATTAATTAATGTGGTTCCGGGTATGCCTAAACGTACTTTATCGCGAAACGTAATAAATTTACGTAACCAATAAAAATAAATGAACAATGTTAATAATTATTCTCAAAATAATTACTTAACCCTTTCTTGATGTAAACATTTAATTGTTTGATGCCCGTTTACATTGAATGATCATTTTTAGTTTACGCGATTTAACTTAACGATTACGATTAAAAGCAAACGCGTACAATACTAGAAATACTTAGTGAATTTATTGACAACGTCAATGACCCTAAAACATGGGGTGTTATACGTTACATTGTAACGATGACTCGGATAAGTTATCCTCTTTGACGATGCTGGTTAGGGCGTAAGTATGATTGAGTGTTTACGCTGTAAATCTTGGTATTGACTCATTTTTTTTAATCTTGGTTACGGTGTAACTCATGCGGGATGGTTACGCCGTAATTGACATTGAGTTAACTTCTTTGCTTGATTTCAATGTCCAAATCCCGTGTCTCTTGCTCCAATGCTCATATTTTTCCTGAAAAATAAATGTAAGTGATTAAGTATTGTTTTCAGACATTAAAACATAATTACAAGCATTTTCAAAAGGAATTTGATACTAAAACGTATTAACTATTTGATGTTATCAACTCGCTTAATTAAAACTCCAACACACCTTTAGCTCATACATCCAATTATATATTACAAATTTCGGACAAGAGCTGGGCCCAAACAAGATAATCGAGTCCAAATTCAAACTAGTAAAAATGCCATCCCACTTCCAAATGATATAACCCGGTCCAAATTGAAACCTAACACAAATCTATTCTCCAAAATCATAACTTTTGAAATTACCGAATTCTCAAAAATGCTCTAGTACCAAAATCGTAAAGTTATTCTCAAAAGTTTCTAATTCTCAAAATTCCTAAATCTCAAAAGTTCCTAATTCTCAAAAATTCATAATTCACAAAAGTTCCTCATTCTTAAAGTTCCTCATTTTGAAAAATTCCTCATTCTTAAAGTTCCTCATTTTTAAAAATTCTGCATTTTTAAAAGTTCCTCTTTCTAAAAAATCCTCATTCTTAAAAGTTCCTCATTCTGAAAAGTTCCTCATTCTATCAAGTTCCCCATACTAAAAAATTATTCATTATGAAAAAAGTTCCCCATTCTCAAAATTCCTCATTCTCATTAGAGTTCTGAATTCACGAATGAGGAAGCACTGAATTAGGAAAAATAACTGCTTTTTCTCCGAATTCTCCCACAAAATTTCAAATTGGGTCAAAATTTACGTTTTTCTCTACCAAATCACGAGTTTTGACTCAAAATCTCAAATCTAGACGAAATTAATTCATACTGTTTGTAAAATCACGTTTTATCAATCAAATAACATGTAGATCCGCTACTTTTAAGCTCAAACCACAAACAAAATGAAATATTTTTTCTATAATATAGATTTCATGACTTTTTAAACTCAAAACACAATCAAATTCGATTTCTATTCGTTTTTACTCAAATCTCTTGGTAGATTATTGTTTCTAAACACTTTTAACAACTAAAACCACAAAGATTTAGTATTAAAAGTATCTAAAAATAAAAAAATCTTCAAAATGACATGTAACATATCAAAATTTGAGTCGAAATTAATGTTTTCTCGATCTCTAAAACACGTTTAAGCACAAGAATGACACTCTTATTTGCAATCCCTGACAAATGATATCACATATTAGCATATAAGATCATGATTGATGGATTAGTGCGTGTAAAATAAGGTGTAATTAGTGTGTGTGTTTAGAGACTGAAAATGTGTAAATGTCTTTTGATTAGATAAAATTGTTATAACTAGCCTTGACATAAATAGACTCTCTATTTATAGTCATTTTGGAGTTTATCTTTTCTAACTTAACAAAACTAATCTATGTACTCTAGAAGTAGATTATTTTTCTATTTCTAACATGTTCCTTTTCATAAAAGTTTTGAATACATTTTGTGTTCTTAAAAAATTTATTGTTTTTTAATTGAGTTTGTTGAAAAAAGATGATGTGGATGAGATGTGAGTGTTGTTTGAGATGATGAAGACAATTATAGTCGAAAAAGCAACATCTTCAAACAAAATAATGGTTTCCGCTTGCTAGTGTTTGTGTTTCTTCTTTCTTTTTATAAATCTGGGCATGGGATGAAAATGAATGGATTTCATTTAAAAACAACATAAAGATACATATGGAAATTAAACTACAGCAAATCTGAAGCTTAAAGTATTTGGTTGATGGTGATGGTGGTTGATGGTGGTTTATCCCTAAATATGAAAAATATATTGTAAGGATTTTTAAAAGATAATGTCTAGGGATAAACCACCATTACCATCAACCAAATACAAATTTATTCCAATATTAGGTAGGATAGAGATCCTTTAAAGTTCAAACGAACTCTACTAACAGTGGGGTCTATGGAGGGACCCGATTTACTTTATTAGTGTGAGGAAACTTTACCGGTAAAGTTTATTTCAACTTTAGAGGATCTCTATCCTATTAGGTAACAAACTTTTTCACCTAATATATGTTTAAATTTTCTCTTTATATGGACATTCAGACATACACTCATTTTTGTTTACGCGTTTAAGTGTGGTTAAATAAGTCTTTTTACATTAAAGTCTTCTTCAACCTCCTATTTTTCTACTTTTCTACTTTTCAATTTTCATTTATATAGATTGAACTAGTTAAAACAATAAACCAAATGACCTCACGAATCCAAAAACATGCATGAGCAAACAAATCACTCTAATATTGCACATGCATGTTTTTGGATTCGTGAGGTCATTTGGTTTATTGTTTTAACTAGTTCAATCTATATAAATGAAAATTGAAAAGTAGAAAAGTAGAAAAATAGGAGGTTGAAGAAGTCTTTAATGTAAAAAGACTTATTTAACCACACTTAAACACGTAGGCAAAAATGAGTGTATGTCTGAATGTCCATGTAAAGAGAAAATTTAAACATATATTAGGTGAAAAAGTTTGTTACCTAATAGGATAGAGATCCTCTAAAGTTGAAATGAACTTTACCGGTAAAGTTTCCTCACACTAATAAAGTAAATCGGGTCCCTCCGTAGACCCCACTGTTAGTAGAGTTCGTTTGAACTTTAGAGGATCTTTATCCTACCTAATATTGGAATAAATTTGTATGTTTGGTAAAAAAGTTTGTTGCCTAACTCGGAGAAATTTTGAAAGTACGTTTCTGTTTAATGGACTTAACCTTTTTTTCTAACTAAAACTCACTTTCACCATTCCATTTTTTAACAAAAGTGTATCTTAAAACCGTTAACCATGTTAGCCTCAAAATATTGAGTCGAACATGAAGTTCGTTCATTATGTATTTAAGTCTTGGTCAATCAATTAGTTAACGTTGTAATAGGAAAGTATCGGGAATCAGGCTCGATAGTTAATCTAATATTGTATATGTTTCGGGTTTAATCCCAAGCAAAACCCAAGCCCGGATCTTATTTAAATATCCCGCGCGTACCTTTAATGTAACGGGGTATATAAACTGTTTCTTCTTGTGAAAAGGTTAGAGATTTCATAATATAACTTTTACATTTTCTTTCTAATCTCTCTCTATCCCTCTTCTTTCTCTCTCTAAAGAAATCAACTCATCTCCTCATCTCTTTTCATGATCTAATTTCGTGTTTAAATATATGAAGTGAAGTGTTAACGGGATCCTACAATTGCATCAGAGCCTAAGTAGATTCGTGATTAATTCGTGTGGTTTAATTTGCACAAATTTGTGGCCTTTTTTTGTTCAAAAAGAGGCCACGGCTCCAAAATTTTTTGGGCTGATTTGTTTGTTAATCGTGCTCTATTCTTGTCCTACATGTTAAGAAGGTTGTATTGTTGCCATTCAATAAGATACACAAGCTTCTAGTTCGAAATCTAAGCTCAAAAGGTTTGAATTTTTTATGTTCTAAGTGGTGGGTTGCTTCGATTTTTGATAATCCACAAGGAAATACATGTTAATGTATGTTTGATCATGCTATACTCACTTAGTATTACATGTTAGAGCTTGGATTCGTGGTTGAAAAGCTTATTTGGTGTTATATGGCTCAATTCGACCTTGTGTTCTTCGTGGTGGTTTGCTTATTATATTAGTATTCTACACGGCGAGTTGACAGGTTAGGGGACAAGATCCGTGATTTAAGGAATTGTACACGGCGAGTTGACCAGGTCAAAGGCGAGTTAAGTAAAATAATAGGCGGCGAGTTACTTGCAAAAACAGGCGGCGAGTTAATACAAAACACGGTGAGTTGCCTGAAAGCAAGGCGGTTTGAGTTTAAAAAATTGACAGCGGTTTGATTATAATATTAAGGCGGCGGTTTGGTCATTTTCAGTGGCGGTTTGACTATTATAATTGGTAGCGGATTGAGATACTACAGGCAGCGGTTTGCTATACATTGTTCGTGGCGGTTTGCTATACATTGTTCCAGACGACACCCTTTTTAGCGACACTTTTTTACGGAAAAAGTTGAGTAATATGTAATTTTTTATATAACCTTTCTAACTTATTTTTACATCAAATTCAAATTTTGGTAATAGGGTAAAAAAAAATTTGGTCGACGGCTTTTTAGCGACACTTTTTGGCGGGAAAAATTAAGTAAAATTTAATTTTTTTTCTATAGCCTTTTTAGCTTATTTTTACACCAAAATTAGATTTTGGTAATAAGGTAAAATTTATTTTTTTTCATAATCCAACTGCGCCGAATTCCAAACAAATCATCAAACCATAAGCCAAAACCAAAACCATCAACAAGGACTTAAACTGCATTAATCATACAAGAAACAAACCTCAACAACAATCGATTATTCATTTACGGTTTTCTATTGATTTCGTAAAATTCCGTTTTAAATATTTATCGGTTTTAATCATAGACGTGTAAAAATCTGTTGAATTGAGAATTGCTACATAACCACAACATTTTAATCAATCACATCCACATAAGATCCAACAAATCCTTCACACTTCGTATAGTACATATTCATTCATTCATCATGTCTACTCCAGTCAATACATCCTCAACAGATAGTCAAATGCATAATAATATCATTGGCAGCCTGGTTATAAAGATGTCACCAATGCTTGGACCAGGAAGATATTCACAATGAAGATCACGTTTTTTCTATGGTACATTGACACAAAAACCAAAATGGTAAGGAGACTGAGAAAAAGCATACTATATGGCCCTACATTCCCTTACTGTTATAGTTTAAGGCTGTGTGTTGCTGCAAACGGAAGGTAATCTGCAATACAACAAATACACATTGAAACTACGTATTGAACTAGATTTCTAGATATCAAAGAACACTTTATGTCAGGAAAAAAGAAGCATTTTCTTGCTTTTTAACTTGTATTGGAGATGATATCTATTCCACTGTTGATGCTTGTAACAACCGCGAGATGATGATGTGGATAGCCATTTGAAAGGTCTAACGGGTGAATCATTGAAGTAAAGATGTAAAGACCAATCTGTTCTGGGAATAAGAAGTTTACTTCTCGTGATGGAGAGAGGTTAAGAAGTTTTTAGAAGTAGGTTGAAAGAGTAAAGAAGACCATTTTTAGAGAAAGATTAGGAGTCAGAGAGTACGACAGAAGAAGATTAAGATTAGAAAGATGATATCTAGATCCTAGTATTTAGAAGTCAGAGACGAGAAGTAGAGAGAAGTTAGGGTTTTGAAAAGGATAGATTAGCTGAGTCATCGTAATGAGTCAATGAAGAGAAGTTATGAGAGTATAAGTATTGAGAGATTAGAGGTGAGTAGATAGATAAGTAGAGATTGCGAGATTTTTAGAAGAGTAGTTAGACAGATAGGAAGACATGTGAGTTTATTAGATACAATGATAGAAGAATGAGATTTTCTAGAGGAGATTTATTCAGAAGATAAGAAGTCAAAGACTATTCTATCAGTAGAATTTTTTAAGAGTAAATGGAGATTATAAGGAGATAGTAAGACAGAAGATAGAATAGGTATATTCTAGATAGATAATATAATGTAGAAAGAGATTTTATTTTGAGAGTACTATAGATTTATTTTAGCAGACTTTCTTTTTTCAGACCATAGAGAATATGTTAGAGGAGAATTTCTAGAACAGTAGTAGTAGATTGATATTTAGATCAAAGAATTTATTCAGAAGAAGGAGTAGAAGATAGAAGAGATAGGATTTTAGTTTAGAGATTAGAGGTAGAACTCTCATTTGTTTGAAGAGTAGTTTTAAGAGCTAGTGTTAGCAAGAGATAGAAGAATTAGAGAATATGAGATATTAGAGTCTTTTAGAGATATTTAGATATTAGGTTCTTCAGTTGATAGATTTCTTAAGAAGAGAGAAGGAAGATATTCAGAGTAGGTTTTTCTTAAAAGAGGTAAGAAGAATAATTAGTCTTTAGAGTATAATTAGTAGAGTACTTTAAGTTGTTCTTTATCTTATTAAGCATCAGATGAGGTTAAGTTTAGTAGATAAACGTAGAATTTTGATGGAAGATGAGTTTTTTAGAAGATATGTCAGTAGAAAAGAAGATTTTGATTTTAGAAAGCTGCTTTGATTTTTAGAGATTTTTAGAGATAGAAAGGAACGGATCTCTTTTGTAAGTAGATTTCTACGTTTTAGCTAGATTTGTTTATTTTTAGGTTTTTACAGGAGATTAAGACTAGTCAAGGGGGGGGAAAAACGGAGAGATTATCTTTAAGAATAGATTAGAAGACTTTTCTAGTTACTTAAGAAGAGGGTTGTAGATAGTTGAGAGTTAGATTTAAGATTAGATCGCAGTTATTTGTAGGG
Organism: Tanacetum coccineum; assembly: GCA_026074375.1. NCBI lineage: Eukaryota > Viridiplantae > Streptophyta > Magnoliopsida > Asterales > Asteraceae > Tanacetum > Tanacetum coccineum. Next base: position 8,414 of record BQNB010108513.1, read on the forward strand.
AGTTAGGAGAGAGATAGAAGTAGTTAGAGATTATAGACTAGTTTAGATAGACGTTTTGATTAGAGAAGAGAAGAAAGAGTATTTAGAGAAGAAGATAAAGAGTAATTGATAGAATTCAGAGATGATTTGAGAAGACAGCACGATTAAGAGAGATGGACTAGATGATAGATTGGACTTTTGTAGAAATGAGATGAGAGTCCTAGATTAGAAAGAAAGGTCAAGAAAGTAGTTTTTAGCATAGATAGAAGAGAAGAAGAGGAGTAATAAGTAATTGGCTACTGTTAGAGTTTAGATTCTCCTGAGACAAGGAGTCATGGAGATGTTCAGTTAGATTATACATGGATTAGAAGTAGAGGGAGAAGAAGAAAGTATTAGATAGAAAGTAAAACGATTAGATAGAGAAAGAAGAGGCTTAGTGAGAAGATTTAGAAAGAGATCAGTAGTTAGATTAGATGCAGTATCTATTGAGAGTATTTAGTTGTTAGCTTTAGTAGAGAAGGAGAGAAGGTTTGAGAATTAGAGAATATGAGTGTTAAGAATAAGGTAGGAAGATGTTTTGTTTTGAAGAGAATTATCAAGAGTGTTAAGGTAGAGTTACTAGATTACGAGTAGAGATAGAGGAAGATTAGGAGAGTGTAGAGCGATAGTTAGAAAAAAGAGGTTAGGTGAGGTTAGTCAAGGTTTAGATGGTTGTGAGTAGAGAGTTGAGAAGTAGATAGTCCCCATGCCGACCTCCCTCCCTCCTCGCCAGCCTCCTGGCTGATTTTTAGTTAAAGCAGATAGTAGACTTTTGTTATTAGATCGTAAGTTGGAATAGTTTTGGTAGGAGAGTTAAAAATGAAGAAGTTAGCTTAAAGAGGAGAAGAGTTTTTAGTAGTAGTAGTAGAATAAGGTCTTGTATAGTAATAAAGATTGAGATAGTTGAGTAGAGAGTAGAGCAGTAAGTCATAGATATATAGATTTTTAATGAGCTAGTTATGAGATTCAGAGAGTAGTAAAAGATAGTGAGAGGAGATAGTAAGAGTGAGAGATAAGAGTTTTTATTTAGATTAGAAGTCTTTTATAATATGATAAGATAGATTGAGATGAAAGAGAAAGTGTAAGAAATGATTAGAGAACAGAGAGAATATCTAAAAGACAGATTTATTCGACTTTCGACCCTCACCCCCCCCAGAGTCGTAGGAAAATTATTAGATAGATTATTTTGTAGTGTAGGTCAGTATTTTGAGAGTTAGTTATGAGTCAAGCATCTAAATAAGAAATAGTCCAGTATCATAGACAAGATAGAGATTAGCCAAGAGGTAGAGTGATTTCTCAGAGATGCACGATGACATCATAAGAAAGATAGAGGATTTTTAGAATATATGATAGATAGCGTTAAAGAAGATTAGATACTTCTTGAGAGTCTGGTTTAGTCTTTGATTTCCTACTGACTATTAAGTGTTGGTGAGAGATCGACCCTAGGAGCTAGAGAGAGAAGATTTGTTGAAGAGATTTTTTCTAGTTTTTAGTTTTTAGTAGAGAGAAGCAGAAGATTAGATGCTTATAAGAGTTTTTTTCCCTCCCCCTAGCCCATTATATATATAGATGAGTTTAGCAGATATCTGATTAGATTAGAGTATCTACGCCCGCAGGTCCGTTTTTACCCCCCCCTCACCCCCCCCTCCCTCCCCCCCAGATCTTTCTTTTCTTTTCTTAAAAGAATATAGTAGAGAGATAGTATAGATTTTTCAATTAGAGAGATAGATACTGTATTGTAGTTCAGAACAGAGTGTATATATATGTGCCTCTTCATATTTAGCAATCAGATGTCAGAGTTAGAGATTAGAAGACATTATTAATCAGGATAGACGTAGAGCATACCCGTAGACAGTTTTTAACATAGATGGCTATGATTCGCGTTACAGACACTTGTTTTAGTTATACTGTGATAATTTTAGAAGGTATGTAGTAGAACTGTAGTGTGTACAGAGCTTCTCTGACAGAGTTCGTCTTCTATTTTGTAGTAGAGGGTTGTTTTAGGAGTTCTTAGTAACAAATGTTTATCAGATAAATTTTTGTATAGACCGATTAAGAAGTTATAGACAGGAATATGATAGTTATTTTGTCGAGCTCGTCAAAGAAGTATAAGACATAAAAAATCTAGAAAGTAATAGACTAGAGTTTTGTTTTTATTAATAGTAAGTTAGAGGTTTTTTGTGTTTTAAGAACGGTTCAGTATCAGTTTGAGTCCAAATTTAGTATAGATAATAAGAGTTAGATATTAGATTTTAATTTTAGAAGATAAGATGTCTAAGTTTTAATGTACCTCTCACCACAAAAGTTTATATCTACAACCAACCCTTCTACCCTTCGATTTTTTGTTTATGTTTTTTTAGAGCAGTGAGAGTCAATGAGACAAAAATAAGCTCTTGTACAGAAGTTATTGATGGTGAGAAAGACGTCATGTATTTTTAGATAGAATTGTCGTTTATTCTAAGATCGCAAGATTCGATCTTTAGACTTGTAGAGTTAAATTAGCTTACGATGTAATTAAGATAGACACTAATTAGAGGGTATAGAGTTAGAATGAAATTGACAAGTCAATTTAACGCTCTAGAACCTCTAGATAGAAAGTTCGCATAAGAAAGTAGTGAGATCACTTTAAATCATCCCCCCCACCATATTTTCTAAGAAGAGTTTATTAGATTAGCTATTTCTAGCTTTCTATGCTGTAAAGAGAGTTATATAATGTTAGAGTGATTTTTTAGAAATTAGTTAAGATATTAATTAGATTGTTATATTTCCTTGTATATAGAGATGTGAGATATGTATATATTAAAGCTTTTAGTAGTCGAAGGCTGTCTTTATATACTTAAGAAGTCAGTATAACGATTTTTATAAGAAAATTTTCTTCACGATTCGCATAGTCTTTTAATTGACTAGCTTAAGATGACAGCGCAGACAGCTACTTAGCCAATTAACAGAATCCCTCCAAGCACAAATCTAGTATTAGTAGTCAATGGCTGTTCAAGATGATTGTTTCGCGCTTTGAGTCTCATTGGAATTTTGCTCGCTTAAGAATAGATTTTCTGAGATATTGTTTATTAAAAAGAATATGAAGAGAGTTATGATTAGTATTTAAATTAGATACTAATAGGAAGTAGATAGTATGTTTTTGACTTAGATAGAAGAGCATATTATATTATTGAGGAGAACAGAGAGAGATAATTCTGTTATATATAGAAATTAGATTATTTTAAAGAGAGACACCCCCCAATTCACAGTTAATCTAAGTAGTAATCTTATTTCTCTAGACTTAGAATTTCTCTACCCAGAAAGAACAGAAGACACTAACCCACGAAGAAGTAAGAATCTTTTTAGATAAGAGTGTGTACTGAGAGTATAGATATTTAGAACAGTTTAGAGCAAAAGAGGAAGTAAACAGATCAGTCAGCGAGAAGACCAAAGTTGGTAGGAGTCATATATTTAGACTATTTTTTATTGACTTATTGTTATTTAGAGTGGACTAGAAGTAATGTTCTATGTAGGTAAGACTAGATAGATTTGGTTAGACTGTACAATTTTATATAGCTGAGCGTCTGAATGAGAACTAGATAGATTAGATATGTATATTAGATTTTAAGATATATTTTTGGAGAGTTAGAATTTAAGAAGTATAATCGAATTAAGATTAGTTAGTTTTATTTTTACTGATTGTATGTTTACGTGTGATAGATGTCTGGATGTTCATTTCATTGGTATATCCCTAAAACTTTTGCCTAAATGATTTATATAGATAGCAAGGAGTCGAGAAGTCCCTTTATAGTGAATATTCTATAGATGTTACAATTAGATTGAGTTAAAGAGGTTGAGATGTTTTAGAAGGGTATATAGTAGAATGTTATGAGGAATATATAGATCAGGAAGCCTCTTAGAGATAGTTATTAATGTCAATATTTTTCTGTAAAGATAGACAGAGAATTAGAGATTATGGTAAGATTATGTTAGAGATCTTGAGTAAAGATTTATAAGAATCGCAGCAGGTTAGATCGCGCACCCAGTCAATAGAGTTGTATTACTCACGGTTTTATAATGATGAATGAGTTGTCACAAGGAACAACTTGACAAGAGCATACTACAATGCAAGTGAATGTTCAATTTCTTTCAACAACTTCACCAGAAAATGGTCAAGATTTGGGACAGCGCTTGACCACAGCCATCCCAAAAGAAATTAGGACACCATCTATATCACACACTTTTTGACAATTGGAAGCAGTGTTATCAAATGCAAGTTACTGATATCCGTGCTAAGAGAATAGCTAAAAGTGCAAATCCATTAGACACTTCTTGCGCGCTGTCAAAATATTTCGAGACTCTAGGATTGTATAAAGCAACAAAATCTCAAAAGATCAAATGTTACTATCTCTTACACAAGACAAGTGATGATCTACAAGTCACAAAGGCTGTGAGAGAATCGACCCCAAACGTTTACACACAATCTGAGTCAGTATGAAAAGGACAGTGATCCTGAACTCAGCTCTAGAGGGATTAAGGAAATGCAAAGAATTTGGCACTCCTTTGCAAGTATGTTTCAAAAGGTCTACAAACCTATCCTATAACCCTTTGAACTTCTTCAAAACTCAAGTTCAACCCGAAAACAAGGACTAAGATATCCACACAAGGTGCTCGAACAACGACAACGCAGTCAGGGCAGTTTGGGAATCAAAGGACAATGACAGTTGATGGGGCTAGGGAAACTGTAGGCAAGTTGGTAGATGACAACAAGAAAAAAAAGAAAGGGATACAGTCTTTATTGCAAAGGATTTGGCCACTTATGCCAAAGGAAGGCAGGAAGCCATAAGGTGTTTTAAAGGATACTCGTATTACAAGGAAAAGATTATGCTTGTTAATTCGATAATTACAATCTTAATATTAATCTCACCACTCGTTATATAATTTTGTGCAATACAAGCTACACGGTGTTCCATGCAAGCTGAGCAGCTGATTGGCTAGATGGACACGAATGAGAGATTGGATGAACAGAATTGAAAGCTAATTATAGTTTCTGCAAAGATTTAGCGAGCGCTCTTACAGGAGATATCCAGTTCAATCTGAACAGCCATTGGAACAGGTTTAAAACCATGATTGAAGATAAATGTGTTTGCAAATGAAAAGACGACATTCTGAGCAACTTGAATCCATTAATGACTACATATGGTTTTGTAGGAGATAGTAGAGAGAGAGATAGCAATGTCACTTTGATTCATCAAATATATGTAATAATGTTAATCAGGAGTGACCAAAAATAGCTGCAAAATGTGCCTGATGAGCGTTGTTGCGCTTGCTAATTTAATTTCAAATTTAACTCTTGATACTAAGGAAAACAAAACGATTTTAAAGCAATTAAAGAAAGCAAACGCATCATTGACTTAAGAAATAGAGGAGTGCAAAACTAACCTTGATGAGACTAATAGGGCTTTGGGGGAGGCTACTAGTTGTCGAGATAGTTATCTTATTGCACTTCAGAACAAAAAGAATGAGCTTGAGAAATACATAGCCTTTAATGATTCGGATGATTGATTATGAAATACTTCAACAAAGTTAAATGTATCTTGGACTATTAGCTTTTAACGACATTGATATAAAGAAGGTTTTGAAAAAAAAGCTATGGATTCAGTTCTCAATCAGAAGAAACACGATGAGTTTAGTCAAAAAGTGTTTTTAACTGACAACGTCCAAATGGAAGGTTATCGCAAAGAGAATACCAAAGGTCATTGCGGTATATTTAAAGGTTAGGAAGAGAAAGATTATTGACAAGATGATGAAAGGGCAATAACAATTATAAGTTTTTGAATGAATTGTTTATATCGTTAATCAGTAAATTCAGACCATTTCTATGTTAGCACCCAAATGTGACAATATAATGGTAGACCAACCTTTTGCTAATCCATGGTACCTCAAGAAAGCTCAATATGATACGCCCTGTTTATATGAGATCCCATATGATTACTTCTGATCTTGCAAACAGGATTTGCCTAATAGGGAAGAGTACCATGACTCTTTGTAAATAAGAGTAGATCACAAGTTGATAAAGATTATGTGAATACCATATGATTACACATGACAGATTTTAGTCTTTATATTGGGTCTTTTATATGATATTGATGAAAATTTTCAAAGGCACCACTACTGGAGTATTACTTTATAAGTAGGAACGTGCAAAAGAAAGTTTAGGAAGACTATGTGGAGAAAACCGGTTTGTTAGAACTAAACCAAACATTGCTAAAAATGTTGCCTTTCTACACCGTTTCGAAATCCATTAGTAAAAGTTAGACAAGTTTTGTAACGAATGACATTTAACACAATCATTTTAGAATTGATTTGTGAACAAGCTTGGTTCTAATCATATGGTTAGTATTTTCGAGGTGCCAACTGATCAAGATACTGGAAGTTTTGATAAAAAAACCATATTAATGCCTCTATTCTATAAAATCACAAATTGATAGTTTTGGTTTTGAACAGTTCATGAACTAAAAAGAGAAATGAATGACGATTTGGAGTACGTTAATTCCCTTGAAAAGGAGCTTGACGAACTTGAATCTGAAAAGGCTGATTTTTCAAACATATATGATCTACTTCTCGAAGAGTGTGTGTCTAAAGATGTTACATGTTCATATTTGCATTCTCTGTCTGATTTAAATGCTTATGCTGAATTACAATGCTTGTATCTTCATAAAGTCAAAGAATGTGAATGTCTTGCACAAAAGCTTTCGAAACAAACTGAATCTGTTAACAAAGAAGTTCATAATAAGCTTTTAAAGAGTTTTGCTAAACTTGAAAAACACTCGATTTCTCTTGAACTTTCTTTACAACATTGTAAAGAACAAATGAAAACCAACTCAGTTTGCAAAGAAAACGCATCAAATGTATTTCGAAAAGAACGTGAACAATATCATGAAATACAAGATTTGAAAGCTCAAATGCAAGACAAGAACATGGCAATAAATGAGTTAAAGAAACTCATTCTAATAACAAAAGGAAAGTCGGTCAAAACTCATTTTGATAGACCATCTGTTGTTCGACAACCAAATGCTCAACGGATTCCAAAACCATCAGTTTTAGGAAAACTGACTCCTTTTTCAAATTCTCCTTAAATGAGAAGTTTTTAAACGAAACAGTCGGTCAATAAAACTAATGTGTCGGATGGTTTGTTTAAACCAGTCACTCTACAGAATTTGCCTCAGAATAGAAACCAAGCGGTTCAAAACACCAATGTGCTTAAACCAGGAATGTATAGAATTGCCACTACCACAACACAAAACAGAGAACCGCAGTTGCCTCATGCTTCTAGGAATACTAATCCGAACGTGTCTAAATCTTCAGGATTAAATCACACTACTAGTGTTAGCAGACCACAGCTTAAGTGCTATCAAGTTAAAGATAAGGTCGTGCCAAACAATAGTCAAGTGAAGTTTAAAAAGAAGGAAGTAGAAGACCATCATAGGATTTCTAGTATTTCTAAGAAAACAAAGTCTGTAACTGCGTGTAATGACAGTTCAAATTCCAGAACTTCGAATGTGAATGTTGTTTGTGCTGAATGTGGAAAATGTGTGTTTAATTCTAATCATGATGCTTGTGTTTCTAGATACTTAAAAGACGTGAATGCTAGAACTAAGAAGCATAAGGTAGTGCCTATTAGTGCTAGTAAACCCAAAAGAAAAGAGAACAAATCTGTTGCAACACCCCATAAGAAAACAGTTGCATCAGATACCACTATTCAAAAATCCAAGAGTTACCATAAGGAGTTGTATGAGAATACAAATCAGGAATGGAAATGGTGGATAGCTAAGAGATGTCCATCAGGATATAAATGGACACAAAAGCCTCTTAGGACCAAAAAGATATGGATGCCTAAAATCAGGAAAGAGGATGTATCAACAAGTATTAGTCCCACTATAGACATTGTCTCTAGGATTACTAATGTCTTGAAGATATCAAATTCCCTAGGATCCAATTTGTCTAATGTTCCATCGTCCTCTAATTCTCTTGCAGATTATACAACTCATCCTATTCATTGTTGATCCTGGATGCACAAAGCACATGACGAGCAATCTCAAGCTGTTGTGTAATTTTGTGGAGAAATTTCTGGGTACTGTTCATTTTGGAAATGATCAGTTTGCTCCAATTCTTGGTTATGGAGATCTGATTCAAGGGAATGTCATGATCAAACGGGTTTAATACGTCGAAGGCCTCAATCATAATCTTTTCTCGGTGGGTTAATTCTGTGATGCTGATTTGGAGGTTGCTTTCAGGAAATCTACTTGTTTTGTGAGAGATCTTCAGGGAAACAATTTACTAACTGGTATTCGTGGATCTGATCTCTACACAATATCTCTTCAAGAAACAACTTCATCAACTCCAATCTGTTTCATGGCGTCTGCTGAAAATAACACTTCAGGTCCCGTTCCTTAATGTTCACATGATGTCTGACCACAACAGTTCAGACCTCGCACCACAACGACAAGAGATGTCTGTTGAAAATGTCTCTTCAGGCCTCGTTCCTTAAGGACAAAAGGCGTCAGATTATGACAACTCTGGCCCCGTACCCCCAAGACAAAATGTTGTTCCTACAGCAGAGAAGACAGATTCGTTACAACAAAGGTTAGAATTTCTCTTCAGTCCTTTACTTGAAGAATATTACAATCCCGCTCACGGTCATGATGAGGACAACAACAATGATCAAGCACCGAATGCATCGTTAATAGGATCCAAACCACCCTCAACACTATCAAAACTTAAGGATCAATGACAAACTAATAGGATATCTAGTAAAGCAATAATTAGACAGGAAACATTCAACATAACAACAGTAAACACATAGCTAGGCCAGCAATAGAAGTGCTTAGCCACTCATAGCAATAGTAAAATAAGAAATAATGAATGAGATCTTGGACTGAAATATCATAATTCTTACAAACGGTGTTTACAAATGATTAATGCTAAAAACAAGTAAAGTGATTCTCCCTTGGACTACTTGGTGGAATTCTTCATATTTTGGAGGCCTTGTTTGCCTCTTGGAACTGTGGTGGAGTGGTGAAATTGAGTGATGCTGAATGAGCCGAATGGGGGCTCTATTTATAAGTATCGAAAGTGTTACTTCAATAAAAACTTCTTCACATCTTTGGTTGCACTTGCTACATAAACTAGAGATGTGGGAAAATTGGAATACGATGAAAGAAAAGGGATCCATGTGTCATGGTGGAATATTCTACTCAGTGTCGAAGGTACCTATCGTGTTTACAAATGGAAACACGCTTAATAGTTGAGTCCATTATATCAAGTTTAATGAAATCAAGAGAATGATGTTGATACAACAGTCAGACCTCGCACCTAACGACAAGGATGTTGATGAAAATGTCTCTTCAGGCCCGTTCCTCAAGGACAAAAGGCGTCAGATTATGACAACTCTGACCATATGCCCCCAAGGCAAAATGTTGTTTCCTACAGCAAGGAAGAGACAGAGTTTCGTACATCAAGGGTTTAGAATTTCTTTCAGTCCTTTACTTGAAGGATATATAATCCAAACACACGATCAAGCTGAGGAAAACAACAATGATCAAGCACGAATGCATCGTTTCAAGAAGCTGAATTTATCATTTCCTTTTTGTAACCGGGTGTTGGTACAAGAAATTGGTGGAGTCTTCCTCAACGCAATCATTTGATACATAAACGAGGTGCATTCATTTCATCCACAAAGTCATGATTACGATTGGACCGAGATCATCCATTAGAACAAGTTCATGGAATCCATCCATGCCAGTTCAAACAAAGACGACAGCTTGCCACACGATCTGAAAATGTGTATGTTCGCCACTTACAGTGAGTATTGTTGAACCGAAGAACATCAAGGATGGCAATGCTACTGATTCTGAATTGGATCGAAGCAATGCAAGATGAACTTCATCAGTTCGACAGACTGAAAGTCTGGGAACTAGTCGACAAACCATTTTGGCAAATTTTCTTAAACGTTTTTATTTGTTATTGTTTAATTTGACTTTTCCACACTCTCAAACCAATTCTCTCCTTCAAGCTCAAATCTTCGACTGTATCGATCTTCCAGCATAGCCTCATTGGGGAATTAACGACCCGGGAATAGTCTATACTGCTCCTGGCTATCATTGATTATTGTTTTTGTTTTTAGATTATATATATTTTATTTTATTATATTATATATATAGTTTAAAGAATCAAAAATTAACTATCATCCACTGAAGGAAGAGGTTTACGTTGCTCAGCCGGAAGGGTTCGTTGATCCAGATCATCCAGAAAAAGTGTACCTTCTAAGGAAAGCTTTGTATGAATTAAAGCAAGCTCCAAGAGCCTGGTATGATGAACTATCAAACTTCCTGATGTCCAAAGGCTTTTCTAAAGGTACAATTGACCCAACTTTATTCAAGATAAAATACGGGGAGGATATTCTACTTGTGCAGATTTACGTTGATGACATAATTTTTGGGTCTACAAACCCTAAATATTCAAAAAGATTTAAAAAGTTAATGCATAGTAAATTTGAAATGTCCTTAATGGGGGAGATGAAATTCTTTTTAGGACTACAGATCCACCTGTCCCCAAAAGGTATTTTTATCAATCAGGCCAAGTACGCTTTAGAAATTCTGAAAAAGCATAATATGGACAATTGTCACTCCATTGGTACATAATTGGCTACAAAACCCAAACTAGATGTAGATTTGAGTGGAGAACCTGTAGACCAATCTTATTACCATAGTAAAATTGGGTCACTCATGTACTTGACATCTAGTAGACCAGACTTAGTGCAAGCAGTATGCTATTGTGCACGTTATCAAGCACGACCAACACAAAAGCACCTCAAGGAGGTTAAAAGAATATTTAAATACCTAAAGGGTACCATTAACATGGGACTCTGGTATCCAAAGGATTCTGGCTTTGATCTAACAGCATTTTCAGATGCTGATCACGCCGGATGCATTGATACTCAGAAAAGCACTTCTAGAGGGATACAGTTCCTGGGTGATAAGCTAGTAAGTTGGATGTCAAAGAAACAAAATTGCATTGCAATGTCTTCAGCAGAGGTACAGTACGTGGCATTATCTGCAAGTTGTGCTGAAGTAATGTGGATGAGGTCACAGCTTCAAGATTATGGCTTCAACTACAACAAAATACCGTTGTATTGCGACTTTCAGTCAGCTATAGCAATCTCATGCAACCCCGTGCAACATTCGCGAACAAAGCACATCCATACTCGGTATCATTTCATAAAGGAATAGGTTGAAAATGGTATAATTGAATTATATTTTGTCAGAACTAAATACCAATTAGCTGACATGTTTATGAAAACCCTTCCTGAGGATCGGTTTAAGTATCTTCTCAGAAGGATTCGTATGAGATGTTTGACTCCAGCTGATCTGGAGGTTCTGACAAATGAGACTGCTTGATATCATCATCAAACATCACCATGTAAATATTTTTGAGAAAAGCAAAATAGAAAATAATATAAAACTTCAAAAAGAAAATACAAAATTAGAAAAACATAAAATTTCCAAAAAGATTCTTCTCAACATGTCTCTTGGAATCGATAACATTTACGTGCTTAGAAATGTCGATTAACATTGACACGGATGTGTAAATGAAGTTCGAGCGAGAGTTGCAAATAGTTTCAAAACATGTCATTTCTAATTTTCTAGATGGTTTATGTGCAAATATCAGTACATAACCCAGACTTCCAATAAAAAGGTTTATTAACTTTCCTCACAACGATAAAATTTAACGTTTCTCGGTCCTTGTACTGTTCTTATATACATTCAAAAATGCTTTTAGCCAAGAAAAAGGGATAGTGGTACGTTTCATGCGCTTACCCTTACCCGTTAGAAAGTAGAAGTCCTCTAACATCTGGTTTAATCAAAAAAGTTAAACATAATTTTCAAGAATTATTCTCGATGACACAATTCATAATCTTTCAAAATTATGTGTATCAGACCAACACCAACCCACACAATGATTTCAAAAGACAACAATTTTTCAATTGTCCCTATTTTTGATGGGAGTTTTTCGAAAAACAAAGTTTTAAATGATCTTGGATACATCAACAACGACATAACTCCTTATTATTCAAAACATTATCAAAACGTTTCAAAAACCATTCATGCTGATAATAATTTTCACCCACAGAATTTTCAAGACTATTTTAAATACAAGGTATTCAAAAAACTAAATTTTTTTATTATTTAAAATAAGAGGAGAAAATGTAATTAAAATATGATCTAATCGACTTAATGTCGAACAGTAAAAAAGGTTTTATGGATCGGATCTTAATACCCAACAACATCCTTAATTTATATCGACGATTCAGAAGTCATAAGGTGGTTATGATATAGGAATCACTCCTATTATCCAACCAGAAACCGGAGGTTCTACCCCAAGGATACTTCTAAAGTTAGAAATATGTAGTCCCTTAGCTATGATTGGAGATGAACGTAACATGGAATAATGTCGACTAAATTGAGCAAACACAAAAAAAACAATCACAACAAGGTGTTAGTAATGACGTCCTAGTAAGCATTGAAGGCGTTGAAGAATGAAAAAGAAATGTATGGATAAAGGGTCTAAAGAAAGAAGCCCTCCACACAACTTAAGGTAGAAACCGGGTCAATACATATGCTGTCAGAATCACATGTTGATTGCTGATATTGGAAGAACGACACATAGACCCATTGAGCACAAGCACCACCTCCCAGCCATTCGGGATCTCTTTAACAGAAACTTGTCTCATTACCACGGAGATAACACACGTTATCTTTAACATCTCATTCCGAGATCGTTGACTTATTGAATAGGTGGCAATCAGCTCAAGCCACCTACCGAGTACTAAAACCAAAATGCTACTAATCGAGTCTAAGCCAAAGATATCAATAAAAATTCTCGTTAGGACACATTCATTTCAAACCTTGTTGAACATCAACAAGTTCACAAGTTATTAACAAGAGATCCTACAGCAATATCATTATGAAATTTGCAGAACATCCGAGTGATAACTTATGTATTTTGACAAAATGAATGATGCAATCCTGCTTGAGTCCAGCATCAACCATGCTCTTGGTAGGTGACTTGCGAGAATTCTATATGAACAAACTTGTACAACGATATCGATTTGGTCCAGTAAAAAGAATTGACGGTTGATGAATTTTGATAATAAGATTAAAACACTAAACTCCCGTAGTTTTACAAAAACGCTTTTACAAGTAATACGTCGATTGATTTTCAAATCAATTTTCTCGATTATCACTAACGTAAACCTGCAGGTTAAAACGGTGGTGACGGTATCCACCAATCACACCAAAGTTTCGATCATTACTACATATTCAATGCTCATATCTACAAAGAACAATCTAACATAAAGCTCAATGATTTAAAGACTAAAGACTTCCGCAACTCTGATTAATCATTCAAGATGATGTAACATTAATAGAAGTTGGTCAAAGACTCAAGATCGCAAGATGGCATAGACGATAAAGACAATGACGAAGGCTCAAAGTCAAGATCGCAAAGCATGAAGGAACAAGCCTACAACAAATAACAAAGAGAAAGACCAAGACCACATGAGCTTAACGACAAAAGCAATCTCATGATCTCATGAAGGAGTGTCATCAATGAACTCACTTCGGGGGAGATTGTTAGCCTAAAAATATTGAGTCGAACATGAAGTTCGTTCATTATGTATTTAAGTCTCGGTCAATCAATTAGTTAACGTTGTAATAGGAAAGTATCAGGAATCGGGCTCGATAGTTAATCTAATATTGTATATGTTTCGGGTTTAATCCCAAGCAAAACTCGAGCCCGGGTCCTAGTCAAATATCCTGAACGTCACTTAAAGTGTCGGGGTATATAAGTAACTTTTCCTCTTTGGAAAAGTTAGTTGATTTCATTTATAATATTTCACTTTTCTATATTCTCTCTCAACTCTCTCACTAGTTTCTCTCTCTAGAAATCAACTCTCTCTATTTTCTAGCTCGATTCGTGGTTGTTATATGAAGTGGAAGTGTTAATCGGGATCCTACAATTGGTACCAGAGCTTTAAGGGTGGATTCGTGATTCATTTGTGGTTAAAAACGAGATCAAATTCGTGACTTGTTTTTTTTTGAAAAATATTGCAAGAAAAATCAAGATTTGATCTTTGTTTGTGGTTAAAAGTGTTAAAGATTTGTACTTTCGGGCTTAGATCTATCCCTTGCATCATTACTAGGTGGTTTTAACATCATTTCGTAGCTTTCAAGAATGTTTGATGATTTTTTCTTGGCTGCGTTTTGACTCACTGAAGGGGTGTTCTTCATTGCGTTTTGATTATTGAAGACTGCGTTTTGGTCATTGCGTTTTGATTATTGAAGACTGCGTTTTGGTCACTGCGTTTTGGTCATTGCGTTTTGATTATTGAAGACTGCGTTTTGGTCATTGCGTTTTGATTATTGAAGACTGCGTTTTGGTCATTGCGTTTTGATCATTGCGTTTTG